>MU917730.1:3764-13865 GCA_036418165.1 Cooperia oncophora | reverse complement strand
CCCAACGCTAAACGCTCGAGTTTCACCTGAAAAGAGGATGTCTGGAGTTGTTGGCCAGTGAGGAATGATAAGAGCCACTATGATTTCGATATTTTTACCATCGAAATTCTTCCAACCGCTATGCTGTCCTATTTCCAACGAATGGTGCTTTTAGAAATATGAGCAAACATTGGCAAATGTTCATTGAAAGGGAGAAACATGATAAAATGGGCCGTTTTCGTTAGCGCTCAGTACAGAAATCCTGTCAGTTATCAGTGCCACAGGTTTAACCATGCGCGCAGTAATGCGCCTAAGCCAGACTGGTTAAAATAAATGGGGATGAATGGGGTATCCCAATGAGATAACAAACACTGACTTCTTCAACCTTTTTTGGATCGAAAGCTCTGTTCAGAGATCAATCACATTCACAGACCAACTACGCAGTTCCTTGCAAGATATCATCTTTATTCCTGCGTCATGTCGGCTGCGTTCCGATTGAATACTAAAGTATTATTACCACTACTCGCTATTGATTTATGGTCTGTTTGTTTTTACGAGCCTTTTGCCAATTCAAGGTGTTCATACCTGTTCTACATCCGTTCCTCAGTATAGATTCTTTATAATAATTAAACGAACTTCACTATTTACTAACGACTCTGTTGGAGGTAAGAGGTTGAAGGGAAATCCGAAAAAGTGATAGTATTATAGCTTCCCAGGTCTTCCTACCATTCTGAGACCACGAGTTGCTGCCAGACGTGCTATGGAGTCGCCTGCCCTTTCCTCAAAGGAAATGTGTAGGCTCATTTCAAGCTTGAATAGCATTATCATTCCAAGGCAAAACATCGTCTTTGCATTCCTATCCTGGTATCGGAGCCGCGGGCGCAGTATGGAAACCGCAAAGTGTTATCCGTTTCTTTTGATCTGTACCCGAGCTAGAACAAGTGCCTTCTGCTCTTTTAGAGGCAGAAGGCACTTGTTCTAAAATGGTAGCAGGGGCATCTGCAAAAAAACCTCGTTTTCCTTGTTTTAAACGATGCGGGAAGCAATTTCAACAGTTTCCCGTTGGCATCGTGCCAATACCCGCTACTGCCTGATACCTGCATGTATGTACTCATATCCATGCATCCCGTATCAGATTAGTCCCTATCAGATCAGTCCCTTCGCGTTCGTACCGTACAGCACAAGTGAAAACGGTCGAGCATCTAGCATCGCGTCGGACATTTTGCGGGCGGGCAGCGCACGCGTGGCCGTCTTGTGTCGTATATAGCACAGTCGATAGCCCTATCAAGCGTTACCTTCCTTGGAGGAACGCGCACGCAGCCGGCCTGCCTGAGGTTCGCAAATCCTCTTCGTCGCGTAGATGTAGTTCTACACGTACTTGGGGAGATTATCGTGCCACTCGCTTCAAAGGCGAGAACATGACGATTGCTACTGCCAGCTGCGAACCCATTATCTCACACTCCGGTAAGTCTCAGATAGGTAAGTGGGACAGCTTGCTTTGGGGACTGAGGAAAAAAAAGCTCGGTCATTTTAGGTTCGCCGAGTTCCTGCCTTAACTCAATGTAAATACTCGTTACAACTTTAGATAATAACAACAAAAATTCTTTAGTGTGGAGTTTCTTGAATGAAAAACTATAACGCTCTGTATAGTAATAACGTAAATGTTGTAATTGCATTAATAGGACTTTATTTCCAGGAATGCTGCATAAGTTTATTCAACAGTTTTATAGTTACACTTTTGCATTGTATGGAGTTATTGCATATGTAATATACACTCGAGCACGATCTTCGTATGATCTGGAAACAATGCCGAAATTTATTCTCCAATTCATAATCCTTGTTATCAGGTTGGTGACTGCTTTGCAAGTCATTTGCCGGGTAAAAACTATTGCGCATTCTATGATGTCGTTACCTGATAGTGAGACATTAAAAGTTAATGCAAAATGACAGAAGAAGGTTCATAGAGAAAAGCGACCCTGACTACCACCTGACTTGCATGATGTTCTTCCGTGGCGACAATATTTCGAGAGAACACATACGATCCAAAGAGAGTGGAAAGGGGTGTAGGACCACGGGCGGCGGCTGAGCAGATCCAGGTGTACGTAGAGAAGAGGTCAGGGAGTCAACATAGGAATGTGATCGTAGCTCTGCAGCCCTTTTGCCCTCCCCTATAAAGCCAATACGTGTGACATGCTAAAGTTTTTGCTAAACGTTCCCGAACACCTTACCTCTATAGTGAAGGACATGTACGATGGGGTTAAGCAGTTGTTACGCATCCCTCCGGCTTGACAAAGGAGGTAACCATTACGGTTGGGGTACACCAAAGGTCAGCGCTCAGCCCGTTCCTCTTCCTCCTGATTCTGGATGGCAAAAGAACTCATGGAGTGACCACTGAAAACCATCCTCTACGCTGACGACATCGCCCTGATAGCGGACAGCAGGGAGGAATTCCAGGACAAGGTGCAGTGGTGGTACGAATGGCTGCTACGATGAGATGGACTCCGGCTGAACGCCAAAGAAGACCAAGTTCCTAAAAGCTCCGAAGAGAGTGGCCGAACTATTTCCGTCAGACCGCCATGGCGCCGAGCAGCACGAAAGGGTTCGATGCGATCCAGTACCTAAGGAGCAACGTTAGCATAAGCGGGCTGATGGCAGCCGGGTGGACAAGGCGGTGAAAGACCGAATCAACGCAGCCTTGGCATGAAATGGAGGTCCACTGGCATCCTGTGCGACCGGCGGTGCTCGAGAACGCTCAAGGGCAAGGTGTACCGGGCTGTGGTAAGGCCTACAATGCTCTACGGCAGTGAGTGCTGGCCTATCTGCAAGAACCATGAAAGGCAGCTCCACTCAGCTGAAATGAGGATGCTGAGATGGGCCTGCGGCTGGACACGACTCGACAGAGTCAGAAACGAGGACGTCAGAGCGGTCACACAGACGGCTCCTATCCAGCTGAAGGCACGAGAGCAGCGACTGCGATGGTACGGTCATGTACTGAGGAGGCCTGAAGACCACCCAATAAGGAAGGCATTGGAACTCGAGGTAGAGGGCAAGCGACCACGAGGAGCCCCAAAGAAAAGATGGAGGGACGTCATCAAGAGGGACCTCACTGAAGTGAAAGCCACAGCAGAAGATGCAGTGGATCGGAACAAGTGGCGACGTGTTATAAGAACAGCGGACCCTGCGACGGCGCGGGGCGAAATAACGCTAGGGATAAAGAAGAAGAAGACGTGCTGACATGTAAAGGGTGGCTGCTATAAGCAGCCTTCAGCAAGCAGGAGCTTATAGATTCGTCCATGAGGCTTCAGATCCAATCAGCCAAAGAACTGTCAAAGATCAGACCTCTTAATCCTAAATTACTTTTTTGATAATTCAGCGTCACGTCAGGGCGTGGCCACCGGCTGTTTGCCGTCATGATTTACGGGCTGGACACCGCTACTGAGTGTGGGTGTGGTCATCCGAACATGTGATATTAAAGACTCGTCAAAAGCGGTACGAACCGAGTTGTGAGGAAACCAACTTTACCTCCCGTTCGCAGTCACTATGGAAAAAGTCTAATGCTACATGAGTTGCTACACTTATTACGGGATTTGGAGCAGATTGATTGATATTAATGTTCTTCATTCACCACCGGAATGGACTGGGTTACCACCCTCCCACTTTTAAAGAACGGCTCCAGGTCGACGAAGGTAAACTGAGCTGGGAATTTCGACTTCGCAAGTATGCGATACAGCATGCACCCTCTTGGATACACTGAGAATGACTAAAGGCTCAGTGCGCCAATTTTTCGAGGCTAAGTGTGACTCAGTGAGAGCGTGAAAGCATTCCATAAACTCTATTAATTTCCCATATTCTGGCATAAATATCCTACTATATATAATCCGCTATGTGTGGTCTGTGTGTTTGTGACGTGGTTTGTGTGTGTGTGTGTCACGAAATTCATAACACCTGTCCCAGTAACAGTGAGACTTTGGTTCCAAGAAGTGATGGAGGGGGTGTAATAGGAACATCATTTGTGGGTTGTAGGAAGTGTTATCAGCTGATAAGATCCGATAAGGGGCGTCCAAAGGGTACCGTCACCCAGTCTATAGTGCAGGTCACAGCAGCAATGGGGACTTTAGTTCCGAATATGGATGTAAAATGAGACCAGTAAGATTATGTGTGGTTTACTTAAGAAATTTTAGCAGCTGATAAGATTCGATAAGGGGCCTCAGAATGTTATGGTCAACATGCTCATAATGCGGGTCACAGCAACTGTGGTTCGTTGATTCCAAGGTATGATATAGGGTATGGCACAGGAACATTATTGGTCGGTGACAAGAACTACCAGGAGGTGATAAGATTTGATAAGGAGAGATAGAAAGGGAAGGTCAGCACAGTCATAACACAGGACACAGCATCAGCTAGGCGTTGATTTCAGAAATTTGTATAGAGTGGGAGATAAGAACATCGACGGCGGGGTGACAAGGAGGTGATAACACTGATAGGGCTGAGTAAGAAAGTTGTCGATTTGTTGTTTGTTGGGGCTTTGACACTACCAAATTATAGAGTTTTAGTGATAGGAAATTGATGATGGGCGACAGGCAATCTTATCAATTGATAGGTTATGATAAGGGGTCATTCCCATTACATCTCTTACCACTACAATGCCAAGTATTGAAGGTTCAATGTGCAAAATTTTCGTTCAGCCATCACTTCTCTGATTACAATAGAAAATGAACTCATCCCACTATCCTATTATGCAGTGTCGATGTCGACGAGCGGGGGGGGCGGGGACCGGGGGGTAATGTTGTATATTAGTTCGAGTGGAAACATGGAAATAACCTCGTCATCCGGGCAGTTGATTAGGGCGGTCGTCAACGGGCCGCAGCGCGTGCCAGGAACTATTTGCTTTTTCCAGGCTAATTTAGTCATTTTTTCCAACTTTTCACTGTTTTGGCTACTTTTTCCCAGATTAGCAGCTCCTTATCTTCACAAGGTGGAAAAATGACTAAATTAGCCTGGAAAAGCAAATAGTTCCTGGCACGCGCTGCGGCCCGTTGACGACCGCCCTAATCAACTGCCCGGATGACGAGGTTAGGAAATTGGGAGAAAACCGAAAATTTACATAATGACGATTGAGGTAGGTTTTATGCGTTCAATAGGACGAGTAATAAGGGAGCATGATACCTACAACTATTTGTACTTCAGCAAAATGGTTGCACGGTGACTGAAAGGGAAGCGTTATTAGGTAGGGATTCAGGTGCAGTTAATGGAATCTGTTCTTCTACTGAGCGATTCATATTGCTTTGTATTGGCCGACTGCACATTGTATCTATATCCCCTACACCATTTATGTTATTGTATGGGCGTTGTGGCACGGACCAAACTACTACTAATATAAGCGTAGCTAGGAGTGCAGGATCCGCAGAGTTGCTGTATTTATTACGATTCGATCACTACAGTGCCGCATGAGCAGCCCACTATCGAAAAATTTGCGTTTTAATTATGGAGGCTTTTCCCAGCTCGGCGAAACCGAACCGAGGAGAGCTCCGATTCGATCCGATTTTACATGAGCCATTTAGTAATCACCAGTCGGATCGCCCGGCTGACGCCGAGCTCTCTCCTTCTCTTTAGCTCGGCTTCGCCAAGCTGGCCTGGCTTCGCCAGGCGCACATAATTTGAACGCAACTTTTTCGACAGTGGGCTGCTCATATGGCGCTGTAGTGATCGAATCATTATAGATAGAGCAACGTTGTGGATCCTGCATTCCTAAGCATACACTTATATTTGCAGCAAGGGTGTGGTCCGCGCCATAAAGCCCATACAACACATGTCGAAAAAGTTGCGAGATGCGATTCCAGAATTATGGAGCCGCCTGGCGAAGCCAGGCCAGCTCGCCGAAGCCGAGCTCAAGAGAAGGAGGAGAGCACGGCGTCAGCCGTGCGATCCGACTGGTATTCATGAGAGCTAGTTCGGGAGCTCAACAATTGAAGTAAACAGGGGGAAGCAAAAACGCGAGGGTGTCAAAATGCTTATTTTCGTCAACATGGCACATTAGTTTAACAGCTCAAAAATAGCTGAACTTAAATCTTGAAAAAAACTAAGCACATACTGAATTACAGAATGAGGAATTGTCTATGCAATGGTATCACACTCAACGGGAACCGCGCTCGAAAAGCCAAGATATTAACAATTTAGGAGCCCTATAATTGCATAATATTTCTTAATTTGGCCAGGTATGCAACAAAGCAAGATCGAACAACGGCTTCCACTGCATCCAAGCTCTTCTACCAAAACTATGGCGCTGGCAGAAGTTCCAGCATAGTGAATCCGTTTGTAGTCTACTATCCTTCGTACTTGTGAGTGTTTGTTTCTCCAGAAACCTTTGCATTCTTTTGCAGCTCAAGAGTTTCCAATACGGGCTGGGCTGCTTGCATGCTCCGAAATGAAAGGCTATCATTATAATCAGCCTAGGAATTTATTCAGTGCAGAGACCGCCCTACTGATCCTCCTCCACGACGAATCGGTGGTTCAAGGGTCCCGCTTACGCAAAAATTGACCACCTCTGCCTCACAGCTCTCCCGGGGACTATACCGCTTCCCCGCACGGTATTGCCACCGTTACACGGGAGATTAGGCGGGCAGGTTGCAGGGGACGGCAGCCCATGAGCAGGCATATCCCTCTGGTTGGTCCGACCTCCCTCATGTCCATTCTGGGACCGCCGGGTCGGCCGGCCCCTACCACTGTTACAGCCTGCGTAACGCGGTCTGTTACATGCCTTAGCCTAGCCCCCTGCCACCCTGATGGCATGATAGCAACAAAGACAGAAACATTAGCAACCAATAACCTTGTACCTATAACCGACCAAACCCCCAAGCCTTACCAGCACCTTGCGGGCCGTACCTGCTCGGTCGCTCCCAAGTCCCACCTATTACACTACAACGTATGTAAACCCCTACATTTATCAAGTCACGTGCTAGCGGTGACCATAATTCAATCTGCTCTCATATCCTGCCGTAGATGGACTGATCATCCATCTTCCAAATGTCCAGCGATAGTCCTCCCCCCGCATAGCGGATAATGGCGCTCTGCGGCTAACAAGCACAACCCCGCAACGGCCGTGCATTCGGAAGTCCTAGCTAGGCACGGCGACAGAGCCCAGAGCTCAGACGGAGCGTGTGTGCCGACCACACCGCTGTGCAAGAGTGCAAGCCTACCACTGCCAAAGCTAGTCCGCATCATGCGCGCAGAGCCGGTCTGTGTTGCGCGCATATCCCCTCCTTCCGGAGGGATGAAGAAGAAACGCCGGCCTGGCCTGGCAAGCCCTTTATGGGCTTCACTGGCGGGCAAAGTGGGGGGGGGGGGACGCGGCTGCGGCGTCGCGTCGCGGCTTTGCCCGTCTTCCTACTTGTTATGCGCGCTAAAGGCAGTTGGCATGCATGGTTTCCTACTCACCCTAAATGCTAGGTTAGGGCGCTGTTTAGCCGGGAAAATGGCGAAAGAACGATCGAGTGAAACGGTCAAAATCCTGCGAAGGAAAAGCCTCCGTTCTCAGTGACTTGAAAATCGATTTCGGACGAGTTTCCCGGCATCTTACCAATCACCGCTACCGAAGATACGGCTGCATATGTGTACCCATGTATGCATGCAGCATCACGGCCGCTTCATACCAATCCCTTCGCTTCATAATTTGCTTAGCAAATGAATGAATACGAGCGTCAGGAA
The DNA here is from genome assembly GCA_036418165.1 of Cooperia oncophora. Lineage (NCBI taxonomy): Eukaryota > Metazoa > Nematoda > Chromadorea > Rhabditida > Trichostrongylidae > Cooperia > Cooperia oncophora. The sequence goes on along the minus strand of MU917730.1, from coordinate 6,182 downwards.
CGGTCGTCTATTTGTGGGCGGGCGGGCATGGCGGGCGTTTGGGACGTAAAGTTGTGGCTTGACAGGGGCCTTATAAGGGCACCTTCCTCGGAGAAGCCGCTATGCAGCGCCTACGGAGGGTCGCGGAATCCTGTCTTGCCAGGAGTATTGATCCTAGTCGTCTTGGGGATTTATCGTGCCAACTGCCTTTAACGTTCCGTAGGATTCCGCCGTAGTCGTCCGTGGCCCAGCGGATATCGTATACTCGCAAGACATGACCGGCCTACGGTGGTAACTTTTCTCGATGAAAGCCATAATCTCCCGGAAACAGTTAATTTTTCGATTGTATTACTTTTTGCAGATAACTAAACGTCCCCAGCGAATCGCATACTGTCCGATACCAAAAAACATGTCGACGGTGATTACAGCTATATTATGCTGGCTTTTCAGTGAAGACTTCAGAAACAATAAGAACAACATCACCTTCACGAATGACCATAATAGGTAAAAAAGCTTAGCAGTTCATAATCAAAGCCTGCACTTTTCAGAAGACTCTTAGGAGTAAGGCTTTTATTTTTAGATCGTGCTATTACAAAAACGGCCTGCACTCGTTTAATCAGGTGAAGAAGTTGGAACACGATGAGAAGTGGGTGAATTTTGCAATGATTCGTGAACCACAAGAGCGCTTCATCAGTGGATTTATGTTCATGTGCACACCGTAAGTGATATCTCTGAGAGGAAGGCCTATTTAGTCATTCGCTATCTTCTGCAGGAATAACACAGTCAAAAGTACATGTGAAGGTTGCATTGATGACATAGGATGTGCTCTCCAGACAGCGGTCAGTCGAGCTCGAAGATTTGCTGCCGGAGACCTCTCTGCGGAATCGTACCTTCTATGGCACCTTGGACCACAGAATTGGTTAGTTCCCATCCAGAGAAACAATTAATCTCAATCACACGTCAAGGTTGTTGTAGGCGGTGTCAATTCCAGAAGAATATGGATAGTATACGACAATTCAAGTATTCTCCTCACGATCGAAAAAAGATGCTGTTAGATCTCACGGCAGTGCTAAAGGGTAGGCGACACTTGGAAAATTGGGGCCCTTTTTTGCTTGCGGCAAAATCATTGATCAGCCCTTTTCCGGATGCGCCCCACGTCCCCCCCCCCCTCCCTTCCCATTCAAATCGCAGAGACTGATTGGATGTGATTCAGCCTCTACGATGGCTTCTGGGAGCTAAGCATGATGTAGATTAGTATCACCATCCTCCCAGACAATTACGGTACCACTTGCCCGGCGTCCGAAGGATGCAAAGCTCAATCGGTAGGCCCTGACCGGAGATGAAGCGGGATTATCACGCTCACGGTGACGCTGTTTCGCCAAAAACTCCCGTTTGTCAAGCGGCGCGTTCGCGGCGAGGGACGAACGCCTGAATCTCTCGCTGGCGATTTCGGCAATTCCTCCCTGTGTCGGTTTTTTTCAACATTTTTTGACCAAAAATTTCCTCTTTTGGAAATGTTTTCATGCCATTTTTTAGTGAGCAAAGTGTGTTTTTTGGTACTTTCTGAGGTTGACAGGAATTGGGCGTAAAAAGATTTTCATTGAAAATTATGTACAAATAGCAATGTATATAATGCACAAATAATATGCGAACATTTTTCATGTGTTTTTTTGTAATTTTACTCCAACTTTACCCGAAATGTCCCCACTTTTCACTTTTGAAAAGAAGTTGAAGCCGATTTGGATGGCATAGTCATCCAAACTTTTTCATCAAGAACAATTTATTTCAAATAATACACAATAAATGTCGCTGATAATATTCATGTATTATCTGCATACAGTTCCTAGTAGAAAAAGAGAAAAATCACAAGAAACAAGCGAAAAGGCGCGTGCGCACTCTTTGGAGTCCATGATTCGCCCAAAGAAGTATTTTTGAGGGTTGTTCTCGGAGTACACGCCTCTTGGAATATAATTATATCACTTCTTTGTAGTTTGTATTATTATTTGTATCCTGTTACTAGTGAAAAAGAGAAAAACTTACCAAAAACGAGCGGAGAGGCGCGCGTACTCCCGGGAGAATACGCCGCCTCGAACGTGATCAGCGCCGTACCGCGCACTTGCCACCTTACTACCTTTACGTTCGCTGCATATATACCGTTTTCATTTCAAATCAGACTTTTCCAACCAAAGCGGACATTTGTCGGACCAAATCGACCACTTTTCGAACCAATTCATCAAATTGGACACACCCGCAGTTGGTCACTACAGCTGGTAACTAGGCCATTTTGGGTCTGCTGCGAGCCCGCCCCAATATTACCGCCCTCTCTCATAGACCTCTGGTCCTCTGACTTTTTTGTACTTTTGCCATTTCGCACACACCCTTTTTGACTTTCGGAAGTTTTGGACCGACACAGAGACTCCGCCCACTTTTTAACGAAGT
>MU917728.1:0-11865 GCA_036418165.1 Cooperia oncophora | reverse complement strand
ATTCTAATAAACTCTCACAAATCCCAGAAATCTGTGGCGGAGCGTCTGAAGCTGATATTGTTTGATAACTGCTGTTTAACGCCGCAGTACGCGATCCGAAAGCTATCACAAGAATGCTGAGTTATGGGCAAAAGTCGGACCACGGACGGGATTCGAACCCGCATCTTCTAAGCAGAAGATGCGGGTTCGAATCCCGTCCGTGGTCCGACTTTTGCCCATAACTCAGCATTCTTGTGATAGCTTTCGATCGCGTACTGCGGCGTTAAACAGCAGTTATCAAACAATAACAGCAGTCCTTAGATATACGTGGCATGGCATCGTAACATTACAAAAACCAGAATTACATATACATCTCCCTATGCGTTATGCCGATCATCTCACTACAAAGTATTTCTTTGAAAGGTTCCATTGAACGTGTCATAATAGAGACAATTTCAGTGCATGACCACCAATGAACCGCAGGACTCAAAATGTGCTCTCGAAACCGCAGTGGTGACCGAAGGTGTCCTGCCGGTCACACTTGAATGCGTCAGTTGTACGCTATAAATGCCTTTCTCATCATTCCTCACCTCATGTTGTGCCTTTTACGCTCATTTCTTCTTGTTTTGTCAGCTCTAGCCATGTCTACGGATTCAATTTGAAAATATAACCCATTGAAATTTTCCCATTCACACTGCCCTCTCACTAGTTCGCTAGTCTTGTATACACTCCAAAAAACTGTTTTCATATCAATCCCACTGCAAAGGTTCACTTGTCTTTTATGACGAGACGTTCGTCTCCCAGTATCTACCCTCTAATAACGAGTTGCTTTCCGTTTTCTTTTTTTTTTGTTAACTATTCTGATATTCACATGAATGTTCGGTTTTGCGCTGATGTCACGTTATCCGTTGATACAATCCAGGTTCATCATGGTATTCCTCGATGCGAGTAATTTTCTCTCATTGTCAGTTCCAATAAAAACTTCTAATAAGTGATCTGTGGTGGAACCTTCAGTGAAAGGGGAATTTAGTAAAGTCTTTCAATCGGACTCGTCGGGTCGGGTCGAGGTGAATAGACCATGCCACGTGAAATTGGCAGTCTGGTTGCTAGGCGTTGGGAGTAACAAACATCCATGGAATTCCCGAAGAAGCGCCACGACATAACATGACTAGGCGTCTCGACTTTCGGACTAAAGTTGGTAACAAATTTCTCGATGATGACGTTCTCTCACATACAGCATGGATATCCCAAAGGTCAGTAATTGCTCATTGTTAATTCCGTTTTTCGATAATAAATAACAATTACTGATAAAGGAACATCTTTTGTCAAAAAAAACGTCTAGGGATGCGGAATTCCCAGTCAAGCTCCAATTGATTCTTCGAGCAAAGAGTGTCGTCGAACGGATTGAAATAACTGCCCACGATCTTCATATCCGTAAGTATATCTCCTGCTCAGAAAGCAAGAGTCGGGCAAGAGATCTATGTTTACAGCGACGCCCACAAAATTGGGCGCTATAGTGATGTAAATACACACCATATCCCGGAGATAGAGAGGGCGTGGCTGCGCAGCTCATCCAAATCCAGTGCAAGATGCACTTCTCACGGGATCTTGCAGCGACCTGCACATTTGAATGAGGTTCACAGCCACGTCCTCTCCATCTGCGAGATATGGAGTGTAAACTGATTAGGTACTTGTGCAGATGCGGCACACGTTGCGCCGCATGCAGTACCACTTTTCTTGTAACGTAAAATTCCCAATCGACAGTATTGAAGCAAACTCCACTATTACCAAGCGTTACTGCGTGTATTGTAGAGTAATCAGAGAACCACTATCTGTAAGCACTGAGACGGGTCGAGGCTCCAAAGAACAATTGATGTTCTTGCTTACCACTCCCTCTGTTCCATGTTCATATTTCCACCTTAGCAAACGGAACAAAAAGATAGGCGTTCGTTGGCGTTTCTGTTCACTCTGATTCAGGCTCACTCTGCATTCCAGGGGAGCAGGGAACACCCCTGGATTCATGCTCACTCTGCATTCCAGGGGTGTTCCCTGCTCCCCTGGAATGCAGAGTGAGTTTAGGTCAGAGTGAACAGAAAACTGAAAGCGTAACATATGGCGACAGTGGATGGACCATAAGCGATTTTCGATGGTACCCTCAAAAACATTATCTGGGCTGCCCTGGAAAACCAACTGATGCACATTAATCAACGCGGATGCCAATAGATCCTCATCGTAGTGATGAATGGAAAGACCACGATATCCAGTCGACCGATTGCTGGGTCGTGAAAAAGGTCTTGCAGTTCTTCAGGCCAAAATTTCGCGCATTTTTCGTTCTATCCAGTGGCCTGATCAATTTTTAAGTAGTTCTCCTGGTTTTTGGCTGGTCGAAGCTAACACTGGCGAAGGCGCAAGATTGTTTTCGTTCCGTTTCAAGTTCATCAGGAAAAATGTGTAGACGTTGAGGGTCATTTCAAGCCAGGTTTTCGTATACAATAAAAAGGGGCTTCACATTCTTGGCTTGTCGGAAAACTGCACTTTATAAGTGAGAAAACCTGTACGTGCAACGATGATGCTAATGGTGATTACTTTCCAGCTCAACGAGTAGCAATAGCCACGTCGGCTGGGGAACAGAGTGGATCCGAGAAAAAACTTTGGTATGTAGTTCAGTTCTGTTCAACTTTGTTATCAATGTCATATCAATAAATGCCCAGGTCCCACGTGCATGATCACTAAAGCCTGCTCTTGCGCTTTCCTTGATAGATGGTAATAGAAACAAGTCGTTACTTCGGAGAATTCATTATCTCACAAGGATTACGTGAAACTTTCTTCCAGCAACCTGACCCTGACTCGAGAGGACTCTTAGAAGAGGCTCGCTCATGTAAGACAGCAGGTCCTTGCTCGGTATACCGTGACCGAACCCTCAAAAAAATTACATAGTGATTTGCCTTAGGAAGAGAAAGCCCACTCCAATAGGACCTTTAGCATGCTTCTGCCAGCGAAACGTTCCAAACACATGCTTGACCGAGATTTCAACTTCCATGAAAGCACCATGAAAAAGGCCAGAATCAGCAAAGCGGCCACATCCAGGGCTTATCATGACGACGAAGAACGTTGGCCGTTCGACGCGACCCACGAATGCTGTCTCTAACGCGACAGCCTTTCAACCAGTGCTTCACTCCTCACTCCCTAACCACCTATCAAATATAACTTCCAGATGAAAGCTCATTCACCTGATCTACTTATTCTGCTCATTGACCTAACGATAAACCACTTATTCTTATTCTATGTTATGACTTTTATTTTTGACCTCACTATTTCAACTCCTAGTCGTCGTCCTTCTTTCTCCAACTCCTCCTCAGCTTACCTTCCATTCATTGCCTACACATACTGTCCTTGCAAAGGAATCAATCAGAAGCATTGCTGCCTTCTGGATATTAGTTCGCCCTGATCGGCCCGGTCGATTGAAATTGCATGTTCCTTTTTCACCTTCCATCACATGTTTGAAAAGTGCCCCTTATAGAAGAAATGAAATTAGCCTGGTTCATTTTTTGTAGCGAAGTGGAATTCAAGCCCGGTTCCGAAGCGAGCAGTCAACTGAGGACCATCTATGTTGATGTCGTCTGTACAATAGTTATTCTCTATGTCAATAAGCCACACGAAGACAAAAAAGTGAATCCATTTCATCAGGTACGACTATAAAGCATTCCAGCAAAACTTACCCATTCCGGTAATGTCTTGCTGTACTCGTATAGAAGCCTGGTACCAGAAAGTCAACCCAGAAAAAATGTTTTGAAGAGGGTTCGTAGAAGTAGAAAAAATCGTCTGAAGCCACTCAATTACATCCACTTCAGCAAAACTGAATGTGGTTTCCGGCATCGAGTTGCCAGCCTTCCAGCAACCTACGCGAGTGACCCGGTCAGTTGGAGAGCTCTTCAAGTGCACTACACATAGGTCGCCTAAAGCTCAATGGCAGCGATGGTTTCACCTCCTACTGCTCATGGAGGCAGTTGTGGAGAGCTTACTGCCCGTCCTGAAAGAAGGAAATTTTAGGGAACGCCTTTCTTGAACCTTCGGGCACTTTGTCATTCCGACTTCCTAATTTCGATTTCGAAAGCGTGTGTCATGAGCAAAGAGGTTTTGCACTCCCATTAATTGTACTGTCTCGTTTCATTCTATTGTTAGCTCTCATATCAATGAAATTTTTGAGAACTAGCATTATTGGCTCTTTGCCGCGCCAGTCTTCAAGAATCAGGTCACTTTCAACCCATTGCGTACCGCCGCTCATTCGTTGCTGTATGGCCGCGTGCTGCACATGGTGCAGCACGATGATTTTTCCGCTCCATCTGGATTATTTTGCATCCTTTTCTGCTACAAAGTTGCGAGCACGGAGACCAACATTAGTACGTGGGACCTCGATCGCTGAAGGAGCACTTGGGTTATTGACCTCTTTCATGAAATACTTCAATTGCGATCTTCTTCATTTATTTTCAACGTTCATAAACACTCATAAAGGATTAAACAGGACACCGTTGATGATATGTGTGGAAACACTTAATGCAGAAATATTGATCGCAGGTTGTGCATCTTGTATTCACTAGTATTGTGTGGTTTCTAGCGTACGGAGCACCATTCGTCCGGGAAAGGTTCCTGTAGCATGAGACGCATCTCCTCCTTGAGCTCCTCTTCGGTCCACCTACTTCGTACAGCTTCGGTCTCGAGGAAGCGTTCGCTGGTGCGTTATATCCTTCCAAAATGGACTCTATAATGCTGCACTTGAACTGCTGATTCAAGTGCAGCATTATAGAGTCCATTTTGGAGGATTTCTTTGGAACAAGCTGGTCTCAAGTCCCATTTGGAAACAAATCGCCAAAAACTTCAGTAGTTCGCCCTCGACGAGATTAATCCAGTTTCGAGTACTTTGCGATAGCATAACGATTGGTTTCTCTTACAATCAAATCAACGAGATCGTTTGTGAAAAATCGCCGGAAAAATTGGATTGGGTACTGGTAAGATAGAACATCTTCATCCAGTACACCACCGAAACCTTGAAAGTCAAAATTGTTCTGCCTGCTGATATTTGGGGTCCATTGAATCCCTCCATCGTTTGTATAGGTTGTCCCAAAAGTTCGTGGACACTTTTTGAATCTCGTATCAGATTTTTCCGCAGCCATTTCGAGATCCAGTTATGTGGTCTATAGTGTGAGGTAAGCATTCCACAGCTTCTTCACCGTCCCTCGCAGTCGCTGTTCTCATATGAAAAACGGTAATTGAAATTCATCATTTTCGACACACTTCGCTATATGAATCTCTACCAAGCCACAACGTGGTTGGAGCCATAAGCGGCATTTCCCTTATTTAGATCTTGATGTTAGCTTCCACAGTACGGCTTTGGAATGGCTCAATTGCTTCTGCTTTAGTGACTTCTATCCGGGTGAAAAACTTCGTCCAAGGAGGCCACCTGCCTTGGATTTGGACCTACTGTTCCTTGATTAAAACCAATTCGTACGAATCAACTTGCTACCTAGTCCCTTACACTTGACTGGTCCCAAAGCACAAATGAGAAGGCCTCGCTCCCTTAGAAAAGTTCTGAAGTTCGGTCAAAATTTTTCTCATCAGTTGACCAGTACTCCAAGGGGCACATGTGGGTACTGTCTACAACTTCTCTCCCGCTTCCGCTGTACGGGCTGGTTGAACAGCACTGTAACTGGATATGGAGTGGGTGCCTCTAGGTGAATCACTCCTGGGAGCGCCAGCGGCTAGATCCCCCAGAAAGGGCAGAACCGATCGCGCAATCCTATCAATCCAGTAGGGCGGTGAGGCTGTGTATGTGTGGGGTACCTTTCTCCGCTCTCAAAACGGAATTCCTTCCTTCCAACGCTATGGTAACCAGGGAGCCCTATTGTAATCAACTGCAAAGTGGGGTGGAAAATCTCTACCATTTGGTCCCAAAACCGAGCAATGTTTGCCTACTCCACCACACCTCAGGGTCACACATTTGGAAAACGACACTGCTCGAGATCCCGAAGCTTAGCTGGGGAATTCCACCACAGTCTTCGTGTAGCCCTGACTTAGCTCTTTCCGATCGCCATCTAAACTAATCCCACAGCGGCCATCTTGGTAAAAAAAATACGATTTTTGATAGTACCTCAAAAATGACCCAGCTGCCTTTCTGGCCACAGAACTAAGAGGCTTCTGGAAGCAGGGCAACCACACATTGCGTAGTGATTGGCAACAAGTTGCCAATGAAGGTGACATATATAGTTGATCAAAATTGCTTCCCACTGGAATAAACTTAATTCGAAAAAAGTTTGAAAGTGTCCACGAACTTTTGGGACAACCTAATATCTGATCCTTCTTCGCTTGATTCCAATCGAACTTATCACTCGAATTATTAACGCGGGCAACCATATCTTTGGGGAATCAGGGCCCTGTTCCATCACTTTGTCTTCACTTTCATTCAGAAGTTCATCAAACGATCTATTCAGCGCGTCCATCATTGCCTATCTGGAACAGCTGCCATAAATTAGGCGTAGTTTCCCAAAAAAATAGCCTGGAGAAGCAAAATGACGTACGTTGAGTTTATACTCCGCGGGCGCGAGAAATACCGCTCTGCGTGGCCGCGTGCTGCACCATGTGCAGCACGCCGGCGAGGTTGCGAAATATGGCTCGGGCACACGCGGCAGCCAGCGAAAAAACGCCGCGGTACGCAATGGGTTAAACGACTTTTTCCCCTGGGCCTAAAACTTATCTACAGAGGTAGTTCGACCCCCTGAATACGAACATCTCGTTTTCTGAGCTTTGGCAGACGTAGGAATCATTATCCTGGGGAGGATGCTGCCAGACAGAAGAAGAAGAAGGCCACCCTGTCACATGTAACACTTTTCTCATTTTCAGCTCTTCTGGCGTAAATGTTTTGTTTGTGTTCACAGGGTAAACTACTCCTGGAGACACCTTTTCAGCGACTTTGTTGGTTTCGAGTGTTTTGGGGCCGGAGTCTGTGGTGCGAGCGCCAGTCGGTTTGATGTCAGACGGTTGCGATGTTCGTGTCCACTGACGCAAACTACTCCCTGCCCGGCCTTGCACCCGAGAACGATTTCCAAACAAACTGAACTTCTGGCCCAGATTTCATAAAATGGGGCAGTAAAGGGCAAATAGTGCCAAAAAACTTATTACAGAATTAATTAATTGAGGATGGTCTCAGAAGTAATGCTCCGATTTTAAGGCTGGCCTAGCAAGCGTGTTGATTTTTGGCCGCTATGATTCAATCGACGAACCTGACGCCCTACCTCCACTAGGAACTGCGTCGTCGATAAAATCCTACCGTAGTGGACGCTTTACCGCGGAAATTGATGATCTCCTACGACGCATCAAACGAAACAAAGACAGGCTAATCAGGGTCAGTCAACTGTACCGGCAATACACACCCTAGTTCTGGTCTTCAAGAAATCTATTCCTCAGTTTTTGCAAGTTTCTCCAATATCGTTGATCAGAAATCTGCTATTTAGGAGCTGGACTTGAGCAGGGCAAAAAAAGCCCAGTTGGAGATGAACTTACTGAGCAAAGCTCGTGGAGAAATGGATGCCCTGGAAAGCGATCAGAAAGAGGCAATCGACGAAGAAGACTTCCACCGTGCTCTCGACCTTCAGCATGAAATCAAAACACTCCGTGGGAATGTGTTGGCATCTGTCGATCCACTTCTAACTGCCGATGTGCTTGTTTTGCTTGTTATTACTATCTGGCTACTTTTTCACAAACCCAGCAAAGACCCGTCCTAGTTCCTATAAACGGAAATGTCTGTCTGTCTGTCTGTGCGTCTGTGTGTGGCAATCGGTTGGTGGACGTAATGAGGGAGGCACACCCATCGTGGGCGGTGCTTGCTACAAAACACTCAAGAATTCCTAGTTAAGCCCCTAGAGCGGACAATGTGCCAAACGATAGGCAATCGTTGGCGGACGAAATAAGAGAGACACACCCATTGTGGGCGGTGCTTGCTACTGAAACATTGAAAAATTCGTAATTTGGTTTCAAAAGAGCCCGGAGAGCGGAAAAAAGGGAACGATAGGGAATGAATGGGTGACGGTTGAGGGAAGCATAAGCCTGCTGTGGACGTGGCTTGAATCAGAATTTCGTAGCAATCCCAAATGAGCCAAGAGAGCGGAAAAATGGGTACGATCGGAAATGGGTAGGGGGACTGAATGCAGACGTAACTGCAGTGGACGAGGCTCCGGTCAAAGTACTATATACCTCCTCAACGAATTGGCGAACTATTACTTCTTTTACATACACTCGGCTTCGTTCTGATAATCTAGAAGGTTTTGCGTACCTACGCTGAACATGTTGAAGCAGCCAAAGAGAGAAATACTGCTTTACGGCCCCAACTTTTAGACACCAGCGCGTTCCGCATAATCTTCAGGACAGGTGGGATATAGGAAAGTTAGCTCCCTACTCTCCCTAGCTCCGGGAGGTGCAAACATTGTCGGACAATATGGCAGGCCGAAGTCGACCGGTCCGACTGCTCAGTCATAAATCGCTTAGTGGGCATGTAGTTCTCTGTAGGAGGTGAGTGAGGTGCAGTAGCAAGTGGCACGTTCGCGATTTGGGAGTCCAATCCCAGATCGTCTCCAAACTAGACGAACCAGGCCTAAAACACTGGTTCGTACACTGACCCCCCCCCCACCCAGAAACGGATTAATTGGGTCCGAACCGGCGATGACTTCACCCTTTATCTTTCGTTTTTTTATCAGGTGGTGAGAGGTGAGGGGTGGGGGAGGCACTGGATACATGAAAGATAAGTACGCTATCACCTATCTCATCAGTGCATTCAACTCGCCTGCTAGTTTTTATCCCTTGAAGATTCCGGGTGGTAAGAAGTTTGAATGGTGTGATGGAGAGGTGGGTGGGATGGGCAGTGAATATTTGAAAAATACTGGATACTCGACTTTTTTTGCCATCAGGGCTGTTTTCTGCTGTTTTCCAAGCTGCTGATCTGATAGGGTGGAAGGTGCCCCTCAGTGCTGCCTTGTTTTGGCACACCAACCCAGTAAGCTAAGCCCAAGGTTCGGCTACTGGCTGAGGCCCAACGCATTGCTTTCACGCCACTCTTGTGTTGAATAGTGCGATCAGATTAATTCTTCAAAATTACCGAAAAGCCAAAATCACACAGACCACTTCAGGTTGTGGATTCAAGAGCTATCTCACGGAAATCCAGCGATATTCTCCGCCCAAAGAACTTGTTTGACAATACGGACTCGAGAGTCGGAACTCCCAAGCTTTTCACTCCCATTGGTATGTCGAGTTACAAATTTACAATAGAGGAGCGCGAATCTCGTACTTTCCAATTTTCTCACCTCTTCTTTATAGAGCATTTGTAAACGAAATGAGATCTTTCTAGAGAAGCGAAGACGATAGTTTCGTCGCTGCCGTTTGAAAAATCCTCAACGGCGCATTTCTCAACTAACAGTGTAGTTTTCATGAACGATTCTGAGCGGTCGAGAAGGGGACTCTTCCATTTTCTAGCACTTACTTTAATTTAACCCAGCCCTACATCACCGAGATCCTCAAAATGTTCAGAACTCGTGTGTTCAAGTTTCATCGTTAGCTTGGGAAGAAATGGGACTTTTCTGAATTTTCTTCAAATAACTGGCTTTGAAAGGTTTTGCGCTAATGGAAAAGAAAAAAAAATCATCTACTCTGAGCTCCTGTTATTGTTTTGTCCCGGGTCTTGTTTTGTCGAAGTGTGGTCCCTGAGAGACTGAAGGCTAACATCCTTATATGATTTTCGCCGTTAATTTTGATCATAAACGGCCTCTTCCGAGACTAATATAGCACGTGTCAGGTGAAGACATTCAAAGGTTAACTTTTTGCGCCTCTCGCTTTGTAAATTTTTTTTCTGAATGAAAACGCAGCAGAAAGAAAAGCAACTGCATTGCAAACTTTGGATTGTTGTTTTGTCCTCTTTTCCATTCAGTAGAAGAAGAGGGAAACGTATTGAAGTCTACTCTTAGGAGGTGGGGTTGATAGATACCGCTCCAATTTCTCTCATGTGGTTCATGACCCTGGCAGTGATGCGCACTCTGTCGTGCCGGAGGCGGCCTCCTTTCCCCCTCGGCCTGGCTCTTCACCAGGTCATCGGCACCTTCTGTCCTAGCATCGGGGTCCAGAGAAGGGATGGATCCGCGCCCGGCGCGGGTACGTGCAGGGGACTTACGGCGCTTGCCTATGCTCGCTACGGTGCTGCCACGCGGTATGCTAACGTTGCTATCCGCAACCGGTAGGCCCTTACTGCCCCTACATTGTGTGCACACTACGGTCACGTACCTGATGTTAACCCACTTACCTACGCCTTGCCTACGCGCCCTACCTAAGAATATCTGCTCACCCTAGCCGCGGACTAGGATGCCTCTAATATATAGCTAAGACCAACAACAGGCATATTAACAACTATGCTAAGGACTGTGAAGAAACCGTGATAAATAAATGTTCGAGGAATGTTGTGGTTTAACCACTATTGCTGCACAACAATACACAAACTATTAAATTGATTTACCTCTCTAATACACAAATAAGGGAAATAAACAGCTACAAAGAATAATGGTAAGGCCCTACGCTACACGGACGAACCCTGCCTCACTGCCTACGGGCCACGAGGAAACAGCCCACTAGAGCATCGGGAACATCCTCCCCCTCCGGCTGCCCGGAAGGTTTGGATGCACCTAAGCACCAGTGGGATAATCGACGGCCAGTAGTAGTGCGACTCCTCTGCGTGGTACGGGTCGATGGTGATGACTGCGACCAGCTGAGATAGGCGATGCGTTGACGCTGGAGCGGAGAGCGAAATGGAGCGACCAGTCGGCACGGCTGCAGGACGTAGAAGTGACAGACAGGCCAGAGACTACGCCGACTCTGCATCCCTACCGCTTCGCAAACATTCGACCATACCGCCAAGCGTGCCAGGAGCGCCGCGCCCAACCATAAACGCGACCCCTCAAAAAGAGTCGTACGAAAGTCACGACACACTCTTATGCAGCAAGTTGCAGTCGTCATCCGGCCAGGATTAGGCGGTTGGCGAAGGGTCGCAGACGCGGCTGCAGCAGCGACCGCGTAGGTGGGAACTTTTAGCGGTGATTTGCTGTTGCCATCCGGGTTTAGTCACTGTCTCCCTGTTTTTCACTGCTTTTCTTGAGGCTAGTTGTTCCTTATTTTCACAAGGTAAATTATGGCTTGAGATTTCTCCAATTTTGCGAACAGTTAAATAATTAAACCAACCATCAAACATATGCCTAAATACCGCAAAAACACTTCAACCAAAACAAAAAAAATGCGCGTCCTTATACACTCATAAAGACAGTAACACAACTCAAGTTGAAAAAATAGAAAATACAGTGAAAATTAGGGAGAAAATGGCTAAACCAGGCTGGAAACAGCTGATCGCCGCGGTCGTGACGCGCCGCAGCCGCGTCTGCGACCCTTTGACCGCCTAATCAACTGCTCGGATGGTGAATGTAACAGTTTGGAATGTTGATGCGCTTTTCTTGTTCAGAAAGCGTAGGGAAGACCATCCTGAGACTGCTCACAAGCGTTGCAAGTTCATGTGGTGGTGCAAATATCTTCTCGAGTGCTTCTTTTGTCACATCATTGAAGCGCGTCTGACTTGCGAAAGTTATTCCTGATCTGCTGCTTTTAGATTTATCACCGACGGATAGTCTGGAACGGATAAAAGTGCGCCGTGCTGTGACCAGCGACGGTATTGGCAGAAACCCCGCAACCAGCGAATTGAATAGAACCCCAAGCTTGCCGCAGATTCTCGTCAGAACTGGTTCAGGTAAGCTTGAACTTGTGGTCTTCACACAATGGGGAACGTTATCACAAGAAGGCAGCGTTCATACC
>MU917727.1:1804-12210 GCA_036418165.1 Cooperia oncophora | reverse complement strand
CTTATATTAATACCAGCCGGCTTTGCCGGCTGATGACTGCATGCCTTCTTCTGAGAAGAACGGATTTGCTGAGCGGACTCGGCCCCGCCGCGCTTATCTTTCTGCTCACTGGCTTTTCTTTTGTACAGATAGTCAACAATCTTAGACCAATATGTTCATACGAGTAGCTCACTTATAGTGCACTACATGATTCTTTTACATAGTGAGGTTGTAAACAATCACACATTGCCTCAAAGTGATACCAAAACATGGATTTTATCCGCGACCCTGCTAGCGGTTGATTCCTCTATTCAACATATCCCTTTCATTGGCGCTTTTATTGCCACACTTGTGATGAGTTTCTACTAAACGCACTCTATGCTTCCCTTCCCGTACTCTCCCTCACTAATCCCACCCACCCACATTATACCCTCCCCACTCCCACTTGCCCCAATCCACTCCCCATCCCGGCCGCTGCACGTGCTCACGTCCACCTGCCACGCGAGCAGCTCGTGCAATGGTTGTAGTGCACTACATGGTTCTCTTATATAGTGCTGGGTGTTATCACAATCACAACATTGGATTGATACATCTGCACCAAGTGGTTTCGCCCACGGCTAGCGCGGTGATAACTCTCCTAACTGAGGTGGTTGGAACCGAACCAGAGAAGCATTGCGGACGGACAGAACATATCATACATACATACATACGACAAACGACACACAGACGTTTAGTGGTTATAGAATGTAAGGATAGCATCTCCCTATGTTCTCCTTGTCCAACGAAGGAAAAATTGCGCGGTTGCGCGTCTTCTTCCTAATATAGCAGTTTCGAGAATACCAACCTCTTCGAAGGTGTGAAAAAGCTGGATGATGAAATATAAGTATGTGATGAAATGCATGAGGGCCTCTCCGCGCTGTTCCTGCATCAAGCAGTTCGAATGAATCGTGGTGATTAGGATTGTGAGTATAACAGTATCGATTGGATTCGGTAAATGCAACAAGTGGATATTAGCGGTAGCAAATTAAACAACTAAATAAGCTGAACATGAAATACGTGAAAGAGGCGCCAAAAAATTTTTATTGCAAAAAACTCAAAAGACTCAAAAGAATCCAAAAGTTCTTGCAAAAATTTTTTATTGTTTCTAATACTTCCTTCGAATATTTCGGTGTCTAGCACCTTCCTCAGCGATCCTGGTCCTTCTGCCTCCAATATAGCCCTCCGCCGCTCCTTGCAAAGTGCCGACGTTTCTAGTGTTGGCCTGTGACTGTCAACACCTAAAGTCGGCGCTTTTGCAAGAGCGGTTTGGTGGCTATATTGGCAGGCAGCGACAGATCGCCTGAGCGCAAGTGCCAGGCAACGAAGTATTCGAAGGAACTATTAGAAACAATAAAAAATTTTTGCAAGAACTTTTGGATTCTTTTGAGTCTGTGACGGTAGTCGTTGTCGTTAATGGCATTTATTGAGGCGGGGGCCTCGGTGGTAGTAGTGGGTCCGAGACGGGGTGGTCTCGGACCGTCAGGTAGTAGAATGCTGACTTAATCTAGGCGTGCCTCTCAATACAGGAGAGGTCACGCATCGAGTATCTATTTACCTATGAGTCATAATCACATGTCTCAATGTTCCCTATGGGTTACACATATCAATCAGGCAGTCATAAAAGGGTGCACCGCGCAGCCCGTACTGTGGCAATCCAGAACACTCCGCGGGGCAAAAAAGGGGGAAGATGACCGGATTAGGATAACAGAGTGAGGCTATATCACAATATCAAGGCAAAAGAAACAGGTATGGGTGACATAGTAGACTCTAATAAAGCTAATGAGAGCCTTCTGAGAAATGTGGGAATATTCTTCCTAGATGGTTCTTGTGGCTCGTAGGCGCTGGTGGAGTTTGGTGGAGGTGGTTGAGGCGGCCATCCTTGGTACGACGGTTGACGATCAGGTGAAATTGTTTCAATTAGTCAATGGAATGATAGTGAAGTCATGATGAACATAGTAGATCATAGAAAGAAAAAGAAAGCATTCGATAAGGGTGCTTGAAATAAGACCGAATATAGATTGAAACCAACGAACTAAACAAGTGACCAAACAGAGTATGTGCTACTTATGTCTGGAGGAAGTCGATCACTTATAGTGAAACGTGAATAACGCGTATTTCTCGTCATGTATTCGAAACCGAAAAGTAAATGATTATCTCTTGCTGAGTAGGGTTTTATGCACTGATTAGCGGCAAAATTACGCTGAAGTGGATTTTGTTGTCTTGTTTTTGTTCTTCGTTGCTTGAGCTTTAACAAGATATATGGCTTAATGAAGCCTTGAAAAACTGTTCGTTGGGCTACGGATTGTGCGGCTCTTTAGTTTTCCAGGCTCATGGGCCGTTTTTCAGTAGGCATGAGGCCATAAGCTGAAGAACATTTATACCCTCACCATTTTTGTATTTTGCCTCCATGCCACGCTCGCACACAACGAGACATTTTTTCGAGCTTTTTTATTTTGACGTCGCATATGCTCTCAACACCTGTAGTGATGTCTTCGACAGGGCATGATTCTTCATCCTCTATGATGGAGGGATTAGTTACTGGAATGTCTACTTGAGGACTCCTAGGAGCGGTGTTTTCTCCCGCATTTCCTGGTTGGTCCATGCCTAGATTTTCCGGCAATTTCTCAAATTCGACAGGCGATTTATCGCTTTCTGAAATCACCGAATTCTGGGTGATTAAGGCCGAAGTCGGACTTCGTTTTGCCGACTCAGGTCCCCTTCTACACTTTTCCGTAGAAAATAGGTCCCCCACTGCCCTACTCTTTTGAGATCTAGAGCGGTGAACAAGGTAGGGTTCAAGTATTTTGGCCCTAGCTGGCGGGGTTCTTATTGCGAACTTAGTCTCCACTATTAGGCATTCGATCTCGCAGATCGCCGCGGACGATTCTTCCAGAGAACTGGAGTATTTTGACTCCTTTTCAAGCTCCTCATCTTCGTCTATGACTGCTTATACGTTCTTCCCGTGTTTCTAATGTTAGGAATATTCTTTCTAAGGAGCTGACTTTTTTAAGTGAGCTCTTCGCTGGCGCTTCTAATTTGAATTAAGTGAAAGTTTAACCACTTCAGGTTCGCAAATAGCTTATCTAACCTTTCTTCGTGGTCTTCTGGATATGATATACTTTGGCTAAATGCCTCATAGCACTCCAGGTTTTCTATCAATATTTTCTTGAGCCACAGCAAGTAA
This sequence comes from Cooperia oncophora, assembly GCA_036418165.1. Lineage (NCBI taxonomy): Eukaryota > Metazoa > Nematoda > Chromadorea > Rhabditida > Trichostrongylidae > Cooperia > Cooperia oncophora. Next base: position 9,008 of record MU917727.1, on the reverse strand, counting down.
TCCCCTTCTTCAATAAATATAGGGACATGATCGCTTCTTCTTATGAAGCTTGCTTTTACGGTTTAATAGAGCTTGTATTCGCTCTCAGGTTACGAATTAATGTTGTTAGCCGGGCGTACGAGTGGCGCAATATAAGCAAATCAAATGGTGTAAATATAAATGAACTCAAAGATTGCCAAAGCGAATAGAATATAGAATGAATTTTAATACCTGCCACTGGGGTTTTTCCCCCGGCCCTTTGCACCAACTGCTTCTCTTTGAACAGATCAGATAATTCAAGACAGTATTTCTACCACACAGTATCTGAGGTATAAGTGATTCTAGCGTAAGACAATGTCATACGTGCGTCCGTTGCGGACGTACAATTTGTCAGAATTCGCTTTAAGCTACGGTATCTTGCATGTTAGTACTGATGTTGGCATACACTTTCAGTCATTCCCCCTCCACGGTACCCCTCTTGTGCTGCAAATGGTAAACTGTATGACTACGAGATTCGTACACATCGGGCATCCATCCAGCAATCTCAGAATCACGATTTTGCAGGACTCCAAGTGCTTGGTGAGTCCCAGAAGGGATTTTTCAACAATAGCTTAGATCATGATAGCTCCAAAAGACACAAGTAGTGGAGGGGATACTGCTCACCTTGAACGAAAGCGTATTCCATGCAAAATCGAGAGATAGCATTCTGGACGTGCTTGAATGAGTCCTCTCCTCGCCATAATGATATGAGGCACACTTCGTTCTGATAGTTGCGCTCAACTTTCTTCAAAATGGAAGACTTCTGAAACAAGGACCTCAATTACGGAAATTATTAAGACGGAATCAAAACTTGACCAGAAATCCGACAAAGGCAGATTCCATGCTGGTCTGGAGGGGCGGGGGATCGTTTGAGCATTGCGCCCTTTCCACTCGTGGTCTACCATTTTCTACAAGTGGTGAAAGAGAGGCACACCAATGTGGAAATCGCAATAGTTCGAGCTACACAGCCCACGTGATAAGTAAGGAATGCGCCTCTAATGAACCCCCGACATAACCTCGTTTCACTGATTAATTGGCTCCGATTCCCCAGAAAAGTGGCATCCCTGACTGAAAAGTTCCAGAGAGTTCGTGGATACCATGTGGGATGCTACGCAGCTTAACAATTCTATCTTCTAATAAAGCTGGTGGAAATAGCCCTAGTGCGTGTGTAGATACAGTACACACATTATGTTATTGATGTATTTACTTGCAATTATTCGAGGCATGTCAGTTACCCAGTTTTTCACCTCCTGTCGTCACTTATTGTTGTCGCTCATTGCTCACTGTTTTGAAACTACTCTGTTCCTCTCTTGTTATATGCCTGTCTCTTCCCACGACCCCTTCAGGCTCGCATAGATCAATCGATCAAAGTCATATCGATCTAGCCAGCGCTGTTACAGTGTGCTAGTGGAATTTCGTAATATTCGTATGCACAGATGTCAGTACAGACTGTCAGTACAGCTTTGACTCGAGCTATGTAGCTTGATCTGTAGCTATAGTCTTCACAATCCTCTCGACAAGAAGCTAACTTCAGTATTACCGCCACGCTACCGTAACCCAAAGCGGCGCCCAGTTAATTGTAACTCCGCAGTGGACGTACGTATAACAGTGAACTTTACGCCAGTACCACTGCGAGAATTGTGCGGGACCGCTTGCATATACTGCTTTTTCAAGGATGGACGAGAATTTCGTATGCATTTCACTTGTGCTTTCTTTCGTCTAGGCGGATGTTCTTTATGCCTGGCATATGCGCAGCGTATGCCAAAATATAGAACCTCTAGGTCGAAACATATCATGTCACGTTGACCATACTACGCTTACAACGCTTTTTTCTAGCTATTTGCAATTGGAGAATAATTACATGAATATAAGAGCCGAATTACTTTTAACTTACTCCAGACCAGAATATTCTTTTACAAGTGGTTTCCCAACTTATCGCATGAAATTTCACTGCATGCTTAGTGATTGGAAAAGCGAAAAACGTCACTATCACTAGACATAAAAAGTAGTGATCTGATTACTGACATGACATTTTTCGTGACGATACCATTCGGCGCCAGTTTGGTGCAACTCATCTCGCTACAGACGGGTAGTTAGATTGGAGAGGTAATCCAGGGTCTCGGTGCAAACACGACTTGGTTCTTAGTGCTGACAAGAAACTTCAGGGTCAGGATAGTGACTGGCAGTACCAAATACTCCTGTAGATAACGTTTTTGGTGGCAAGTTTTGAATAGAAGTGTCGGCGGATGGGCCCGAGCAGTGCCCGTCTCAACTTTGGCCCTCTAGTTTCCGCGGTAAATGTTTGTTCTACTTCAGTGGATGGTTTCACTAATGTACTACTCCAGGTTGAAAAGTCGTAGTTGAGAACGTGACCAGTTACATGCAAATACCACCTGTTCCACCTTTCGAGGCGATGAGGCTAATAATTCGAACGCAGTAGCATCTCAATTTAATGTTCACTTTAGCGAGCTCTGAAAGCCGTTTCTATCCCACACTGATTAACACCAAGCGTGCAACACCACTAAGTGGTTGAAGCAATAGTAACAGAAGGATAGATCAGGCCTATCCTCACATCGAAAGCCTCACAGCGACATCCGAAACACACCAGTCTTCTTCCACCCAGATAAAGGAAATTATCGGCGTAGTTTCCAATGTAATTTCAATGCCCGTGCTGATGTTTTCAACGCACCTGCAACAGACTGACAATTTAAAGGACGCCGTCTTAGGTTACGGTACCGTGGCGGCAATACTGAACTTAGCTTCTTGTATCCTCTCGTAATCCTGGCATTTCACAATATTCGTCTGCTCCATAAAAAAGCCGATCCGATTCTAGCGATACGGTACAGGGGTCTGTGTATAGGGTTTTCACAGACTTTTTCGCTTCTGTCTCTACTGATGAGTCTTCGATGGGCTACAGATTCATGACTAGCCACCTGCTACCTGTGACATTTGATTGCGGAAATTGTCTTTATGAGTCGCATGATACTGACGTGCTCACGGCTATATATAGCTGCCTAAGTCGCCAGATCTCAGTCTATCCTCGATTATTCCTGCCGAAGGGTCCAGTAGTCCGTGGTCAATGAAGCTTCCACTAGCATACAGTGCACAACATCCCTATACACACGCCGCGCCGCCTCGATACGTGTAATTCTGTACGTCGCAATCAATAACTTCACAAATAATAAAATGCTCAGCGGTTCCACAAGGGTATACAATTAAGGTTGGAAGAAAAATGAAAAATTTAAAACATTTAACCTTGACAGTATCAAGACTTGGTTTGAGCATCACAGCTTGAACCATTTTCAGATTCGTTTTCTCCAGCGAACTGAGGAAAGCCCCGACCAAGTATCGACTGAGAACTTTATGCGAAGTATAGACAAATACCTGGAAATGCTCAAATATTCATATGATATGCCGGCTCCGGACTACTTTTTAACCAGACTTCCCACCGGAAGACTTCACTAGTTTGAGCGAATTTTAGCATTAAATGCGTCACACGGACAGGAACGGTCCGCTCACTTCAGCCTTGGACATAAGTTTCCGGAGAATTTTCTCTAGCAGCTCAATTCCTGGTCTGGTGAAACGATCAAGTGCGTTCACAAAGATGTTGTGACGCATTTCAGGGCTAAAATTCGCTCAAAGTAGTGGAGTTGGAAGCACAGCAGCGGAAAAAAACCTGGAACAAGCCGAAGTCGCTTTTTAATAGTTTTACATACAATTTTTAAATTGCACATGAAAACTTTGTTTGCTCAAATCAAGTACGCCTTAAAATGCTATTCCAAAAAATAAAGTTTGTTGATTAGATTCGTTACCGGGACAGAATTTTGAAGATTATTGCGATGCGGCATGCCGCTGCCACTCTGATATTGGACCGGTTTTCAAAGTTTCTAATGCTTTGGGAACAACATAGGTTTCTCGAGAGTTGTAAAAAAAGAAATGGAAGGAGGAAGCGAACAACCAGACAGACGTGATCTTCTTACGGTGGATTCGCAAAGCGAACATTAGAAACTTTGAAAACCGGTCCAATATCAGAGTGGCAGCGGCATGCCGCATCGCAATAATCTTCAAAATTCTGTCCCGGTAACGAATCTAATCAACAAACTTTATTTTTGGAATAGCATTTTGAGGCGTACTTGTTTGAGCAAACAAAGTTTTCATGTGCAATTTAAAAATTGTATGTAAAACTATTGAAAAGCGCGCGGCTTGGGCTTGTTCCAAGTCTTTTTGCCGCGACTGTAACTCCGCCCGCAAGCAAGAAAGTTCGCTCTTCCTGAAACATTTTGCATTTAAGGCCAATAGATCAACTTTACTTACCGTATCCCGGTAGTCCGGAATGAGAACACTATTTTTATCGTCCACTTGGTTCGTCCGGCACCCACAGAGTGATCGAAGCATTTGATTACTGACCGGCGTTTCCCTAGTTACCATTCACTGAAAATATTCGAAAAGCGCTTATTATCGATGTATTTACTACGTTGGAAATGGCTAATGAGGTTGTTTTCAGTCCCTTAACGATATGTAGAAACGATAGAATTCTCTAAGGAAGAGATACGTGCCCTAATGAGTGATTATTGGAAAGAAATACAGCAATCAATGAAGATTTCTACGTTCCTGAACTCTATGAAGGTACTTTGCTTAGGGCACGTCGTAGTCGTTCGTGCGCATCCCCAACGGGGTAGTACCGCTTGAGAAGAGAAGGGACGTATGCAAGGGACGTATTCGACCCCGGTGATAATTTTTTCTGTTTGCTGAGTTTTCTCGCTTCACGCGCCATGTACACCTTCCCTACCTGGTGTTTGCGGCACGGCAAAAGTCCAGCCTTGTTCGCTACGGATGCTGGGGCGCGCCAGGAGGGAACCGGATCAGGCACGGTGCCTGCCATTTTTCACCAATTACGGTCGCTTGCCTTGTTCAACATATGGTAAAGAACACGCTGGCGCCGCGCCAAACCCAGCTCCCGACGCGTCCCAGCCTCCGCGGCAAAAGAGATTACTATTTTTGTGCACATCGGAGGTATCTGGTCAAGCTTCTGGGAGCGTTAGGGAAGATGACCGGTCGGACAGTTAAAAATCTGGAGCGGTCGTCTTCAGCGAAAATTTTGGAGAATCTGTATTCAGTCCCTGAACTCGCAAGCGCCAGCCAACATTTAAATGAATTCCAGCTGTCAGAAAGGCTAGTAAAATGACGCCAAAAATGCTGGAGAAAGCAGTCTTTGAGGTGCAACACGCGTCATTACTAGGGTCCGGCAGCGAAACACGCGAGCCAGAAGTGAGAGTGTTCGCTTCTAAGTAGCGCGTTTTGCTATGGTTAGACCCGTGGCTGGCCGTTCGACAGCTTGGGGACGGCATCCGGGTAAAGTACCCTGTGGGCCCGCTCCCGTGCACTTCTGTGCGGGGGAAGTGGCACGCTAATGTAGCTGCGGGCCCATTCGCCTCCCATGCGACGCAGACCACGATCCACGGACGCGACTATATGAGTTTGTCTTTAATGTCCTGGACCAGATTGCAGAGCTCAGAAACGAAGAAGAAAGCAGAAGGTCCATTGAAAACGCTCAGAACAGGACACCTGTTGGTCCTAAGCATGACAAGAACATGCGTCGAAGAGATACTGGGGTGGACAAGAGAAACAGACAATGGTGTAGCTAGAGGGTATACGTAAAATGGAAATCATGCCGCTAACAATGATGGGCACTGCTGCGGTTGCAAAGCGCGCCATTTGGTTCAAGGAAACGCTTTTTGACGCTTAAACCATGCCTTTGACTTACTTGACATATCCAAGGAATAAAGGCGCTAACGTAATTCACGTGGGCTTCACCAAGGTAGGTATGAGCGCAGATTGTCAATGTGTGGCGGGCTACCCTCGAAAAGCAGACTGTCTCTACACAGTGCGCTCCAAACCCTGAGCTTTGTTGAGGGGAACAGAAGCAGAAGCTTTGCTGCGTGGCCCAGGGCACATCATTGGTTGGGGATTTTAGTCGAGTCCGTACGACCCCCCCCCCTTTTTTTGGGGTTGGTACGACGACCCCCCCCTCCGGCCCTCTGTCCTCCTCATCGAATCGAGCCGTCGAGCGGGGGGGGGGGAAAGGGGGGGGGGGTAAATAGCACATGTGAAACAGGAAAAGCCGCGAGACAATACGACCCCCTCCCCTTCTACCAATTCTTCTACCAATTTCCCCAACTTCCTACCACTTTTTCCAAAGTTTCCCGAAAACTTCAGGAAAATCACGAAAAGTCAACCACTACTCCTAGGAAGGCCAGAAAGTAAATACGGCCCCCCGCCAACATAAGAAGCTACAACGACATCTCCACCCCTCCCCTTTTACAACGTCTGTGAGGGAGAAGAGCAACAATATTCAAGATAGATTTCTCTAACCCAAACACGACCACCCCTCTCACGCCACTTCTGGAGCAAAACGACCTCTTGCGCCTGTTGGCGGATTCTCTAACAACGATGTGCGACTGGCATGGCCCTAGCTATAGCGGGGGAGGGGGGGGAGCGTTCGCCTCGCTGTGAACAGGATAAATTGCATTCCACATCAGTCTATGTTACCACCGAGTTTCGGTAGGACTCACAGGGACAGGAGTTTTGTACACAGAGGGGTCCAACAAAGATCATACTGAGTCGGAATGAAGCCCTAACTGTTGTTGAAATAGTGAACCGAAAGCGACAAAACATCCGGGAGTCATAACCGTGGCAAAAAAATTGAACGAAATATAAAAATTGAGGGCTTATCTGTCTAGGCAGACCAATCAATACAAATTCAGTCAACAAGGCTTAACACACAACAACATGATTGTACTTGCACTGACGCGGAAACCACGGAACAGAACAAGTCTTGCGGAAACTGAACAGGTTTTCTCCAGAAAACTCTCATCTTCAAGGTCTCATGGGTTTAGTGGGGAGAGCAGGGGAGACGTGCAAGAGAATCGTAAATTGCCGCTTCGTCGCGCGCAATGGGCGCGACGTTTCCTCAATTTGCACTACCCTTTCGATTGGAGCATCGGATTTCATGTAGACAAGGACATGGTAGACACTTATGTCTATTTTTGGTCATACATTGTCTATTCTCGACCAATACCACCTAAAATCGTCGTCAGCGATTCACGTTTCTCTTGCCACATACCACTCTGATCAACAGATTAATTACGTTACGAAAACGTCGCGCCCATCGCTCCGCGCGACTTGG
>MU917725.1:0-10463 GCA_036418165.1 Cooperia oncophora | reverse complement strand
GCGGAGTCACTGGAAAAAAGGAGGCGTCACTGAACCTATATTGCGCTATAGCGCCCCTCCCTTACAATTTTTGCCTCGAAACCGGTAAGCGGTTGTTCGTCGGGGACCACACTACCCTTCCTCCATTATTTCAACTTCTACACCTGGTCGCGTACTGTGCCTCAAAGTTAAGCACTGCTTTTGAGCAGATAACAATACATTATTAACAATGAATCAACTAGTTTTCTGTCTACTAACTCAAATGAAATGTCATATATGCTTCAATAAAGAAGACAACAAGGAGAGATCGAGCCGTGCCCAGTGGAAGTACTTCAGCTTGAATGCCAAAATTATGGCTAGAAAAACCTTAAGAGACTAGCTAGGTGCAACACGGCTCCTGGAGGTTTCGGTTCCGATGCTCTTGAATTAGAAATGTGCAAACGTCATGTGGGCTTTGCGTCAAGAAAACTCGACGATATCTTCCGAGAGATGCACGTGGCACACGAGTCCGAGTCCAAAAATTGATTTGAAATATGCAACAGGAAATGCGGAAAGGAAGAGCGTTTCTAGTGGCGTTCAGTAAAAGCTTGATGATGTTCTAGAAGAGGGGCTGTGTTAAGGCAATCACAGGGACTATTTTGCACGATCTTAAAGGCAGTTGGCACGATGATTTGGTGCTCGGCCTAAAATGCTAGTAGGGCGCTATATAGTGGGGAAATGGCGAAAGAACGGAGTGAAACGGTCAAAATCCTGCGAAGAAAGAGCCTCCGTTCTCAATGTGTTAGAAATCAATTTTGGACGAGTTTCCTGTAGGCAATAACCGCTACCGAAGGTACGGCTGCATATGTGTACTCATATATCCATGCAGCATCACGGCCGCTTCATACCAATCCCTTCGCTTCATAATTTGCTTAGCAAATGAATCGATTAGAGCGTCAGGAACGGTCGTCCATTTGTGGGCGGGCGGGCGTGGCGGGCGTTTGGGTCGGTATGTTGTGGCTTGATAGGGCCCTTATAAGGGCACCTCCCTTGGAAAAGGCATTATGCAGCGCCTGCTCAGGGTCGCGGAATTCCGTCCTGCCAGGCGTATTAATCCTACTCGTCTTGGGGGATTTATCGTGCCAACTGCCTTTAGAGGCGGCAGGCGCTGCGTGGTGCCTTTTCCGTGAAAGGTACCCTTATAGCGACCTGCTACTATTTCAAACCGTGTACCAAGTTATCGTGCCTTACACTTTCAAACCACTAAATTTATTTCAAGCCATGGTGTATCCTGTTCCTTACATTTGCGAGGTGATTGGTTGCTAAGCTGCATCAGCGCCAGTTTCTCCCTTCAAGGGAGCACATGAACGGGGCTAGAAGGAAGGTGTTACCGAAATGTCGTCTTCCTCAGGACACGTCGAAAGTTGGGGAAAACCCAGCGGTGGAGAGCTTGGGGTCGTAATTGGTCGCTGGAGGGATGGAAGCTGTGATGATCACGCAAATGGCACAGTGAAGATTTGAAAAGAAAACAAAATCAAAACAAAACACAAACATAGGAAACGAAACACTGGGAACAAGAGCGAAGGAATAGGCTGTGAGTCGAAGTTCTAAAGGAAATAAGAACCGGGACCATCATTGTGACAGGATGATAGGGCCATTTTTCCCTTCTTACTTTCTTCTTCTTCTTCTCCCTAGCGTTAGTCCCGCGCCGTCGCAGGGTCCGCTGTTCTTGTTAGATGTCGCCACTTGTTCCGATCCACAGCATCTTCTGCCTGTGGCTTTCACTTCAGTGAGGTCCTTCTTGATGACGTCCCTCCATCTTTTCTTTGGGGCTCCTCGTGGTCGCTTGCCCTCTGCTTCGAATTCCAATGCCTTCCTTATTGGGTGGTCCTTAGACCTTCTCAGCACGTGCCCATACCATCGCAGTCGTTGCTCTCGTGCCTTCAGCTGGATCGGAGCGGTCTGTGTGACCGCCCTGACGTCCTCGTTTCTGACTCTGTCGAGTCGTGTCCAGCCGCAGGCCCATCTCAGCATCCTCATTTCAGCTGAGTGGAGCTGCCTTTCATGGTTCTTGCAGATGGGCCAGCACTCACTGCCGTAGAGCATTGTAGGCCTTACCACGCCCGGTACACCTTGCCCTTGAGCGTTCTCGAGCACCGCCGGTCGCACAGGATGCCAGTGGACTCCCTCCATTTCATCCAGGCTGCGTTGATTCGGGTCTTCACCGCCTGGTCCACGCTGCCATTAGCTGCTAGGTCGCTCCCCAGGTACTGAAAGTCCTCGACCCTTTCGATGCTCTCGCCGTGACGGTCTACGATGGGTTCGGTACACTCTTCGGAGCTCAGGAACTTGGTTTTCTTTACGTTCAGCCGGAGTCCATTCTTAGCGAGTACATCCTGCCACCGCTGCACCTTGTCCTGGAGTTCCTCCCTGCTGTCCGCTATCAGGGCGATGTCGTTTGCGTAGATGCGTAGAGGATGTCTTTCAAGTGTCCTCCATGAGTTCTTTTGCCATGACATCCAGAGTCAGTAGGAAGAGGAACGGGCTGAGGGCTGATCCTTGGTGTACCCCAACCGTGATGTTTACCTCCTTCGTCAAGCCGTGCGGGGTGCGTACAGCTGCTTTAGCCCCATCATACATATCCTTCACTATGGAGACCAGGTGCTCCGGAACTTTACGTTCTCTGAGCGCTCTCCAGAGTACAGGTCGAGGCAGGCGGTCGAATGCCTTCTCAAGGTCCAGGAAGGCTAGGTAGCAGGGTCGCCGCTTCTCTCGGTACTTCTCCATCAGCTGTCTGGCGATGAAGATGGCATCAGTGGTGGACGACCTTCTCGCGGCGATGAAGCCGAACTGTTCCTCGAGATAGGGACAAGTCCCTCGCCTAGTGTGACCAGTGCGCTTGTCGTACAACTTACATGGTATGGGCGAGTTCAACTTAAGATGCCGCGGTAGTTGGGGAGCACTCGGTCGCTTCCCCTTTCTATTTGAATGTATGGGGCACGATTGTCGCTCTTCTCCACGCATCTGGCATCCTTCCTTCAGCCGTTACATTGTTTAGGAAGTCTGTTAGCCAACTCACCCCAAACTCTCCCAGGGCCTTCCATGCCTCTATCGGTACCCCGTCTGGGCCCACTGCTTTCCCAGCTTTCATTCTCCCTAGTTCCCGGCGAACTTCATCCTTCGTCCAGGGCGTTATGGGACCTGCCGTCGCCTCTATGTGTGGGCTGTCCTTGCGGGGGAATTCTTCGTTCAGGAGTCCTCGGGGAAAAAAAGTAATTCTTCCCACCTCTTCTTGACCTGGGCTGGTTTCCTGAGAATGGCTCCGTTGATGCTCTTCACAGTCTTTACGACCCTGATGTCCTGAGCCGCGCGATGCCGAGCTTTAGCCAGGCGGAAGACGAACTTGTCTCCTTCTCGGCTCTCCAGCTTCTCGTATAGGGCGTCCATTTCCGTATTCTTGGCCTTCGCAACGGCCGCCTTAGCGAGTCGCTTGCAGCTCTTGTAGGCAGCATAGTCTTCTGGGGTCCGTGTCTTCTGCCAGCGTTTGTACGCTTCCTTCTTCTGCTTGACGATCCTCTGGACTTCCTCGTTCCAGAACCAGGCTGCCTTGTCTCCTCTGATACCACCTCGCGTCTCTCCCAGGACTTCCTTGGCACACTGTAGCATGACCCCTGCTGCATAGGTCCAGGTGTCCTGGACTGGCCCATGTGGGTCTGGGAGCCCAGCCTCCAGTATTTTTCTGCCAAGGCTATCCTTTTCTACCTTGCCCATTTTCCACCACCGGATTCTCCGCTCCGCTCTCACCCTCGTCTTCTTGGGGAGGTCTATGGCGATGTCTGCCAGGAGAGGCCTGTGCTGAGGGCCCAGCTCTTCCCCAGGCAGTACCTTGATATCCTTGACGGTTTTGAGAGACGATCTTCTGACCAGGACATGGTCGATTTCCGTTTGTCTCCCTCCACTGCTGTAGGTTATCTTCTGAGTCCTCCTTTTCGCGAAGAAGGTGCTGCAGATTGCTAAGTCGTGGGCTGTGGCTAGGTCAAGGATCCGTTCTCCCTCAGCGTTCCTTGCCCCTATTCCTTGGCCTCCGTGCACCCTTTCTAGACCTCTTCTGTCATTTCCTACATGGCCATTCAGATCCCCAGCTATGGTGAGGTAGTCATCTTCCGGAACCGATCTTATGGCCTCGTCTAGGGCCAGGTAGAACTCATCCTTTTCCTCCTCGGAGCAACCGGATTGTGGTGCGTACACGGTCAGTACTGTCCAGTACCCTTCCTTCGTGTCCATTCTCAGTGCCATGATCCGATCACTTGTTCTGTTCACAGAGGCGACGCAGTCCTTCAGGGATTCTGCCACCGCTATGGCCACGCCATTCCGTTTGGTGTCTGCTCCATTGTAGAAGAGTTTGACGCCTTCTCCAATCTCGCGGGCCTTCGCACCCTTCCATCGCGTTTCCTGAAGGCATAGGACTTGGATATTCCTCCGTCTCATGAGGGTCTGCAACCTCACGAGACTTCCCGGTAAGCGACCCCACGTTCAGGGTCCCAATTCGAACTAGCTTCTTTGGCCGAGGTCGTTCACCCCTCGGTAGCCCTCGCATACTGACCACAGAACTCGGGCGAGGGTTCTGCGCGCCACTTCCGGGTGACGTCCTAGCATTAACACTGATTCTATTGCGACTTGTCATGATTGTTGTGACGGGTTCCTCCATCAGCCGGCCTGTCAACCTGGGCCTGACGCTGGTATCGTCCCCATTTTTGCAATTTTTGCAAGGCAGGTTTGTGCCTCGGCAGGGATTGAACTCGTGGCCTTAAAGGTCCTGTGAACGTGAGTCTACACTCTAACACTCGGCTATCCCTGCCTAGCGTCATTTTCCCCTTCAGGTAGATGAAAGGGTCCACCCGCGAGATCCTGGTCCTTGGTCCAGAACGCAGAGAGGTGACAACAGTACTGGGGCTTGCTGACAACTTAACCCGTTACGAACGAATTCGTCCGGGACCCCAGGCGAACAAACCAAGGGACCTCAAGCGAGCGGGATATGTAAAAGTATGGGAAAAGAATGGTGGGGAAATCTAAGGGAGTGCATGGGAAATCGTTGCAGAGAGTTGAACAGAGGCACTGGAAAGGATCAGTAGGACTATGCAATTGCAAAAGGGATAAAAAATGCGAAGAAGGGATATTACCTTCATCAAACATATCTTCGCTTTGAAAAGAAATACGTGACTAGTTAGAGGGCGGGGTTACCAAGCGGAGAGATTGCCCCTAGAGTATCGGGGAATTCTCAAGTAATTGAGAAACCCAACCAGTTCAACAGGCTCTGTAGGCCTTTACCCTATCCGTCAAAGATGTCAGTGACGCTGCCAACAGAATTAAGCTGTAATGATGTGAGTTGATGTGATTCTGCACGGCTGCCGAATCACATCAGCACGCTTCGGTGCCGAGGTTTCCCTGCAAAAACATTAATAACTTATCGGAGCTCCCTCTGCGTATATGTTGCACCCACCACACACACTCGTGGCACCCCGTCGCGTGGATTGAGAGGAGGTTTCGCTGTAACTTGCAATCCCAAATGAAATTTTTGTCGATTTCCCCCACAGGAACAGATTCAGAAACTTCTGAGGCGCTAATATCATCGGGCTGGAACATTTTAGGGTCTCTTTGGACAAAGTGAAGATTCCTGGAAATGAGGACTTTTGCATGTAGCTCAAAGGATAGAAGCTCTGGGATTAGTAAATTACATTAGAGGGTTCTACTGGATGACGTAATACCGCTCTTGCAAGGGAGTCCTTCTCAAGGTTATTGGTGCCGATCTTGATGACAAAGGCACTTTGTTGGAACTGATGAACTTCCTCCACTTTCGCAATGATGCTCCACTTCTCAAAGTTTCTTTCAGTATCGGGTGAGACTTTAAGGGCACGGTCCGCGGCCAGGTATAGAAGTTGAAAATATGGCGTCGGGAGGCGTAGTGTGGCAAGCGACGAACAACTTTGTATCGGTTTCGCGGCAAAAATTGTAAGGGAGGGGCGCTATAGCGCATATAGGTTCAGTGACGCCTCCTTTTTTCCAGTGACTCCGCCTCCAGACTCCGCCTTCAAGGCCCGCCTTTCAGTGAAAAACGAAGCTGCAGGACGAAAAAGCATGAAAATCGTCACTTGTACGGTCGTAGAGTTCTTATTGGGGAATGCGGATGAGGTGTAGCGTTGGAGATGGAATTAATTGGGCACGTACAAACTGGGATCGAAGTGGGGTTCTATCTAGGAGCAGTTGGCATGTTTTTTCTGCTTTTTCCTTCACTGTCGAGTTACTCAGAACCTTGTCGTCTATATGCAAACCCCTAATCCACTATCTGTGATGGCGAATGATCGCGGGCTTTGCCTTTAAAAGCGTCATTTGGTCCCAGAAAGGTTGAAACAATCGTTATCTTCCTGCTAAAACCTAGCAGCAGTTTCCGTAAACACGCAGGAGGTTCACAAGGGTTTCACTAGGTATTGGAGTGGCTTATAAGCAGTGGCGTTATTTCTTACACAATTTTTTATATGAAAAGTGAAAAGAAAAAGAAAATGAATAGCTTTTGACAACAACTTTTCGCACTTTATCTCGGCTATCAAGCCACAGAAGAAGGCCAAAACTCGTGGTCTATGACCAAGGAAAGATGCTTCTTATGACAATTTGAAGTCGGTTAAAGCGATCAAGGAATGGGAATCCGGACCTTCCAGCTCTCAGTTGGACCCAATAGGGCATTAGGTTCGATGCTTGCCTGTGAGGTCGAAATTGAAATCTTCGAATCATTCAAACTATTGTAAGCATTCCCAAGAGACATAGCCTCTTGGCCGTATACTGAGCAACCGGGCCAAAAAGGTTTTAGCCTTTTAATTAGAAGTAGAAAAGAGAGGCTGACGAAAATGCTTGATTTCGTGGAGACATTCCAGTTTGAGCACTTCATTATTAGTTGGAAAGAAAAACTTCGAAAAAACTGAGAAAGCTCTCGCATAGAGCAAAGTATTCTTTACAAAAAAGTATAAACTCAATAGCAAAACTTTCTCATCGTTGGCGTGATATTTCGAGCAAGAAAAAAAACGGCCCTTACTCATGGGGACTGGATCACATAGATATTGTGAGTATAAAGCTGTTTCCCTAGCCTTCGCAGGAGCTGCACTCCGAAAAAACTGGAGAAGTGTCTTAGGGGAGGAGCCTAGAGATTTCCGTCCTGAGATCTCGGACACGTTGAAGCACAAGATCATCTCGTATGCATTAACTACCTTTAATGAGCCATTAGCAATTCAAATGAACCGTACTGAGTGAGGCACATACTTTCAGAGATCACCAGTGTCCTGAAGATCTCTCCACGCGAAGGGAGCTTCACTTTGTTTGGTTTCGCATAACAAAATTCGCCCAGCTCAGTACTTCCATCATCCACAAGGGAAGAGGTAACTGTAACAATCACTGATCAGTAAATGTAAGTTAGCAACTAGGCGTTAGCTATGCGCTATGCGGTTAAAGCTTTTAAGCACTTTGTAGGCAGAAGTTAGAAGTACACTCTAATACGTGAAGCAAAAAATTCGGGGCTGGGCGAAATGCCAACGTTCGCTATGAAACTGGGTACCAAAATTGTGTGGGCGATTTCTCTCAAAAACCTGTGTATATTTTCTGATTTAAAGTATTTTACCCTCCGTTCGTGGACTAAGTTGAAGAAAGAAACCCAACAGTGAGGAGGAAGCAGAGAGAAGAAAGAGGCAGGAAGCAGGTGGAGAATGGTTCTGGACGCGAAAAATACAAGTCTCACATGAACTTTGTTAGAAAGACATGTGGAGCTATTCAATAGCAGCTGAAAGTGATTTTGTGGTGCGGAGATACCCGACGTAATGTTTCAAATACAGCCTTGTTCGCTAGGGTGCATCATGTTGCTGGAGCTTCCACAACTGGTATAGAATAGGCAAAATTGGTTTAATTGGTGGAGAAGAGGCTGGCTCGGTGCCAGCCTCTTCCCCACCAATTGTGGAAGCTGGCACGAGATCATGATGAGTGAAAAATGGCTAGCACATCTGCAAGCCCATGTCTCCTGATTCGCCCCAGCATTCGCAGCCCACCAAGACCGTACGCACGGTTAATTCACACGACTGGAGTACCATATTTCGGAAATGCGAACGTCTGTACGACGAACGAATTGAACGGTCTCGGTCCACTCCTTTGCCCTTGTTGCTCAACTCTGCAGTAGTACAGAGACAAATCATTAGGCTTCCACAATCCGTTTCTGCGCTCCCACAAAGTGAGGCCAGGATTTTGTGTTATTCCGCTACTAGGAGGGAGGTGGTGTAATGTAGTGTAGGACAAGTAGCGCGCTTATCACTGGCGCGTCGTATGTTCAGAGGCGGGTTTCCCCCAGCCACCATAACCCCCCGCCCCCACGCCGACCTAATTTGTACCAGTTTCGTCTGGGAGGATAAGAGCACTGACTTGTACATGGGGTGGTCCCTGCAGGTTATTGTAGAGGCCACATCGCTTCACTAAGCCACTACGATTCTGAATGGAAGTAGAGTGCGTGCCGCATCTCACAAATGGATTGATCAGCGGCGAATACTTTAACCTTCGTCATCTATTCCGCTACTAGGGGAGGTATTCCCGCTGCACACAAGACATCGCGATCCCTTTCGCACAGCGAAAATAGTTCTGGAAGGAAAGTCCTGTCAGTGTTTTTGGATAGCCTACAGTTTTTGATCTTCGATGCTCGAACATGAAGTAACATGCTATGGTTGTAGAATGTTCTCGAAGCTTTTCCATAAGAGGTATATCAAGGCTCCTGCTCTTCCCTGTTTATTTACGATGCAGTTTCACTAGAGCAGCTTCGAGTGATCATCTTCTATGAGTGACGCCGCGGCACTGGAGCGACGGCAGCTGTACGTAACATCAATAGTGCATTGGGGGAGGACACCCTTACCATCAAGACTGTCCACCTCTGGTTCGCTCGCTTCGCGAAAGAGAGACGATCTGCGAAGACAAGCCTCGGTCGGGACGCCCTCACGGCGTGGAGGACTCCGCCGTTCTCGAATCTGTCAGAGAGGATCCGGAGGCTACCACCCGCAGTATTGCGACAAGACTGGGGTGTAGCCATTCAACAGCTCTCAGCCGCCTTCAGGCCCTTGGCTACAGAAAAGTCCTCACGCGATGGATACCTCATGCTCTAACAGATGGCACGCGGTATGCAGGGTGAGCATCTGTCGATCCGTCCTTCTACACCGTACCGGAGCATCTGTCGATCCTTCCTTTTACACCGTAACCGCGAAGGAGCTTCTGGAGGATATTTGCTCTAGAGATGAGAGTTGGGTGCTCTATGATTCTAACCTACGCCGTGCCATGTGGGTACCCCGAGGAGAAGACCCGCCCACGCAAGCCAAATCGGACCTGCACCCCAAGAAAGGTCCTCCTCTGCTGCTTTTGGGATTCGAAGGGCATGCTGCACCACGAGCTGCTTCCGCAAGGGCAAACGGTCACCGCTACCCGTTTACACCCCAACTCCAGAAACTCGCGCAAGCTCTTCGAGAAAAGCGGCCGAGACGAGCTCGGTGCACCTCGATGATAACGCCAGACCACATGTGGCTAAAGAGACCACCGCCAAATTGAGGAGCTAGGCTGGGAGACCGTTCCCCATCCACCATATTCTCCAGACCTAGCCCCCTCCGACTACTACTTGTTCCGCTCCCTCAAGGCTTTCCTAGGTAAGAAAACCTTCAGCGAATTTGATGGCATCAGTCGAGAAGTTGCCTACTTCTTCGACTCGCAGCCTCCAGTTCTGGGAGAAGGGGACGCTGACTTGCCCATTAGGTGGAGCACTGTAGTGGCTAACAATGGCGATTATATTATTGATTAGTTTTTATTTCATGTTGAGTTAGAAAATAAAAAAGAAAAAATCACAACAGTGACAGGACTTTCTTTCCAACCTATATTATTGCAAATGCTGCTTTGATTTTTTTGCTAATTGCTGCTAAAATTATCGTAAATGCCGCTTACATTTCGAGAACGTCCGCATTTATAGGGAACTCGAAGAAGAGCGTCTTTTCTCGAAAGTGGTCATAAGCAGTCTAATAAAATGAAAATGACAGGCTTCACTGGATTAATTTCCCTCTTCACTCGGTAGTTTTCCCCATTTCATCTACATTCATCTTCCGTTTTTTGAAGACGCGCGTCAGTGCAGGCTCTGTAAGGTCCAAAAATAAAACGTAGCAAGATCGCTGACAGATAATAGCGAAAAGAAAGAAGCAGAAGTCCCACAGGCATGGACAATGGCTGTGACGCAGCGGAAGCAAGAAGCTTCAATTTGAATTAACAGACAAGTGGTTGGAATTAATAAATTAGCCAATCAATTAATCAATTAAGAAGGCACAAAGTTGCACAGTGATCTACGACCTGTACGCGAGCACCCTTAGTCTCTCTTATCAAAGGCATAAGGTATGATAATTGGTGCTTGCTCTAAAATTGTAACAGGGGTGCTGGGATATTGACATGAAAAAAAA
>MU917715.1:20749-35407 GCA_036418165.1 Cooperia oncophora | reverse complement strand
AATTGCGTCATTTTTTCCTCACCGGAAGTAGGAAATGAAAGGCACTCTTGCAGGGATTCTATCAACTTTTGCGCGATAATGTTACGCATTAATACGCGCCGTTCCAGATTTTTCGTCGATTCCATTTTGTGCCTGGAAAATCCTTCCACCATTGAAATGTTTTTTCTTGAAGCGCACCAGCAATTGCGGAAGGTAATAAATCTTGCTGTTTGAAATGACCTCTGATTGGTGTAATTACAGTAACGTTTAGGGTCAGCTAGATTTATCCAACATTGATTACGTTCGTGTTGGTGGTTTATTACTTCAAATTTATCGTGGTGATTTTATTGAGTGGGTTTTTTATTGATTCTTTGGCTTTGTCCTTCATTTGAGCGCATTTGCCGCTGCTAAAGATATTAGCCGCAGCATCAGGCAGCGTTCATAGTTTGCGAGTGAGGAGACTCGGCGTTCGAGATATTGCCCGACAAGGAACGTATGGGTATCGATCTGATCATCCAGCAAATCGCCAAATAGATACCTATACTTTCTTCGTCGCGCCTTATCGCAACCGCCGGTCTCCCAAATCATCGAGTCTTCTCAGTCGCAAAGTATGAATGCGAATTATCCTTCTAGCCCGATTTATGAAAATAAGTTCCTGCCAGATGGCTGTTTCCTGCTTAATGGAGTTTTCTTTTGCAGCGATAATTCCTTGATAAGCCATCTACGGTCTCTCCTTCCCTTTCCTTCACGGTTAACGAGGCAATATGGTGTTAACCAAGAGCTCGTTCGAGAAACAAGTACTAGCAGAGTATAGTAAATTACGTGGTTTACAACGCGGGTCTGCCATTATTTCGTAAGTGTTTCATTTTCGTCATTTCATTCATTTTTCATTTTTTCTTTGTTGACAATTTATTCCTAATGAATTTTTCGGTGAAGATCTTGGATACTGTTCAGCTAATATTACCGCAGAATATAAATATTTTTTCTCCTGCTGTCCCTTTGCCTACACGGGCTATCCGTTACTCGAATCATTACCTTCATTGCTCTCCCGAAGAAAGGAGCATTCCATAATTGGCTGTCGATTAATCCGGACATAATGTGCGTAGTATTACACTCCAAGTTATCAGCGTAGGGTGGAGGGCATGTTCTGCCCGGGGGAAAACTTTTGCAAAATTACGACCCCTCAGGTAAATCCATCCTCTGGTATGACCCCCTCCTCATCCTACCCATCAACTTCCTATAAGTTTTGTGGAGGTTTTCAGGGATTTCCCATTTTTTACCCAAATAATTGCCATGGAGCGGAAGGCAAGAGTATCTAAGGTGGATGAAAAAGGAAAAACCAAGAAAACTATTCAGTTTGGCGCTAGTAGCCTTGGTGCGTCCCTGAAATGATTGTAAAACTGGCTTTCACCTGAGTCTCAATGAGTAAGGACCATGTTGGGTGCATCGATTTGAAGGATTTATTCAGTCAACGTCAATTACGATTTTTGCACAAGGAATCCTTCAGATGTCTCCCCCCCCCCCGAGTTATTACGGCTCAATTTCCCTTTGTAGCATTTTTTGGCGGAACGATTTCTGTTATAGGGTGATGCAAATTGTGGAGAAGTGCTTGAAATACGGCAGTCGACTGTATCGAGTCAGCGAAACTAATGGTTCTAGTTGCATTCTCTCTATAAATAGTCGTGGAATACAAGTATTCGAAAACGCTGATACCTTTCGGCCAAAGGAGGTATGTTCTTAGAAATTAATAAAAAAAACTTTGGGTAAAGATTAGTTGCTTGCGGTCACCTAACTTCTACTGTATCTGGAAGTACATCTTGTTATGTCCCTTTTCCGTATTCCACAGTCGTTACCCCCTATCCACTGATGTGCCTGGGTGGGAGGGGGGGGGCGACAAATTCTTAAGCTGTTTTATTTTATGAGGGATTCAATTTTTACTATTGTACTGGTACACAGTAGTGGTCTTTATTAGTTTGCTACTTGCTGGCTAGAAGTGTGTTTGCATAACACCTGTGCTATCATTTCTCGTAGTTATTTACCATCAGAAGTAAGTGTCCGCCAGCTGCTGCATATCACCAGTTTGCTTACAGCGCACTAATCATAGTGTGCTGGCAATTGGGCAATTGTCTCGAGTTTTTGATATTAGCTGTTCGGAGACATCCCTTATTGTCGGAATTTACTTATTAGGGTTTTCTTTTCATCTGAAATGTTCGACTAGTTTTCTGCGCCAAGCAAAACTCCTCGAATTTTTACGCTACGTATTCTCACGACTTTTCGTTTTCTTTCCATTGAAGTGATGTTTTTCTCACTATAAGACCAACTGCTTATGCATACATCTTGAAATTCACTAAGGATTTTGGCTTCATCGGGAGACGGTCTCTAGGACCTCGCGATTTCGCGTGCGCGGCGATCTACAGAGGAGGCTGTAAATAGTAAATAGCGCCAAGTTGTCCTTTTTTGTTGTTTTCAGTGTTTGTAAAGGTAGGCGAAGGTGCTGTCTTGTGGCACCGCCTACTATGCGTGCGTTCCTGGGACGAGCCTCGAGTCGCCTCCAGCCAAGTCTTCAGATTTGTAGCAAGTCTTCCAACCGCGGGGCGTTTAGGTGGCACCGGCGGTTCTGCTAGGAAACAAGTAATGTTCTGTGTACAAGTTGCCTACGCAGTAACTGTATAGTAGGAAAAAGAAAAGCGAGGGTTGAAGAAAAGGATTAAAAAACTCCTGAACGAAGATGCTTAGCTTTCAAACCGCCGCTATTTCGGCAACCGTGGGGCTAGATAGCTCTCAATCTGTAATGAATGGGAGTCGAACGAACGGGAATTAATCAACGCCCAAAGCTTTATCCTTTCATACTTTAATCTTAGCCGTACGAATGTTGTTGAAGATTTAGTAAAAGTTGTGATGAATTTAATTTGAAAAATCGCCTTCGAAATTACGCAGGAAATTCGTACGCGAATAAGATTTGCCATTTCATCATTTGGTCCACCCTCATTCTCGGAGTAAATGAGGAGCGAGTCAATCCAAATCACTTTTGCCGAGTGGCCAAGTCGCTTAAACCACGATTCGTGGTACTGCTTTACCTAATTTCGTATTTACGAGACCCATGAGGCTTGCAAATGGGGTTAAAGATTAGTGATCGCGTCTCTGTATTTTTCGTGCCTTACTTCTTTAGATGTTGTGAGTATCCATGGCTGATCAATATTTTGATCGTCATGATGTTATATTCAGAGTTCTATATTCAAGTCGCTGAACTCAGAGGCCAAGGGATTTGGCGGAGTTCGACTGGGTGGGGGCGCCCAGCGTAGTCAGCTAAACTTGCACAGACCACTTTGTGAAAAATCTGTGAATTCCTGAGACCAAAGCGGCTCACTCACACCATTTCACAGCTCTACAGGAATTCACAGGTCTTATCAAAGTGAATCCTGGTACCACAGGATTTTCCAGAAAGATCTAGCGAAGGTGCAGAAAGTCCCCTTCAATCCGAACGGTGCCGAAAATGTTGAATAAGATTCTGTTGCTTGTTGTTGTCGTGCTGCTCGCCATCATTTCGCTGTATGACACCTCGCCAGGCTCAATAAACTCATCCATTGACGCAGTTAAGTAGGATACAAAGTATCAAACTAACACATGTGGGTCCTCCCTGCAGATGACTGACTCACCCGTTTTCTCTTTTCTTTTTTCTTCCTCCAACAGTTACTTACACCAGCTTATAACGCACTTCGCCACTACTTCTAGTTACTTCGCGATTCGGTGACAGAGCACATCATGCATTGGGAATCTCTGGCAAGGGGCTCTTTTCTGGCCGTTGGTCCTTTCTTTAAAATTTTTTACGTTGCGAATTTTCTCCGTTTCACTGGCACCCGTCTCCTCCCCCCTTTGCTCCTTAACAGTATTTTGGGCGAAAAGTGGAGAAACTTATGAAGAATTCAGATGAAGTGATAGGAACAAGAAATTTCGGAAAAGTCGCGGGAAGTTGGGAAGAATAAGGGAGATTGCAGGCTGGATGAGGAATGGGAGATCATATCCGAGGGGAGTTTTGAGGGAAGGGGGTGGGTGGTCGTGTTCTACAAGAATTTTCCCTAACGGCAGGACGTGCCCTGTTTGCTGAACTTTTTCTTTCTCAGGCCTCTTGTCCTATTCTCGATTCTGACAGAATCGAGAAAGACGAGCTAAGCTTCTTCTCTTCATAATTTTTCTTTTCTTATGCATTTTTCTTTTTCATGAAACCAATGAGAAAAACTTAATATCTCACCTATTTCAGGACTTTCACTGGTTTTATTTGGATAATTTATATTATAAAGAGAATATATTTTCTATAGAAGTGCGCGATCCAAGGTGATTTGTTTGAAGAGTTTATCAATGGTAACGAGGTCACGACGTTTTTGTAGGGTTCCTAACCTAATTTGTCATTTGAAGGTCGAAACAAATAACGGACTTTAACGTACTGGGAGCATCCTTGGCTGGTGACGACGATTTAGCGCAGGCGGTGAGCGATCCTACAACACAGTAAGTGCTTCGTTGTGTAATAAAATTCGTTATAGATTTCACGAGGCAGTAATTAGTATAATAATTCGGTGTTTCTTCTATGCAATTGTTTGCCCTTTTTATTTTCATACGCACTGTTTGCCCTTTACTGGCCCACACTTCAGAATTCAGTCTAAAATGTGGTTGAAACTTTTCTCATGGGTGGAGTCTGCTAGAGTTTCTTTCCTTGGAATAATCTGCCCCCTCACCCCTGAAATAAAATTATTTCTCTGTTTCGCTCGAAGTGCCTTGAGCTACTCCACAGGCGCCAGGCTCATCCCGAACACCAAACGTGCTGAAGGTTTGTGCCGGCGGTTAGGCTGACCCCCCCCCCCCCACCCCCGAACAGGAATATCACCTTTGCTCGGTGCGAATACACGTCGTAAGTGTGGCACTGGCGCCAGCACCAAAATATTAATCAGTGAGTGACTCCGGAGACCATACAGGAGGAGAGAGGCGTTCACTCATCCAAGGGGTACAATATTCGTGCCCGGGGGTTACAATCAGGGCACAAGAAAGCCCTACTGATGTGGAAAAACTTGTCAAATACGACCCCTTTTCCCTATCCCCTTCCTACCTACATACCCCTCCTACCTGTCATCTTGCTGAACTCTCCCAACTTCCGACCATTCCCCAACCATTCCTCAGAATTTCAGCACGGTCTGCTGTCGAGCTGGGCGGAGGAAGGGAAAAGGGGATGGGGAGGCGGTGGAGAAAGAGGAGGGGTTCTCAGCCAACGTGAACCAGGATTAACCCTAGGAAAGTTGATAACCAAAGACATTGTTCAGAGGCGAATGCGCCCTCCCTCCTCCCTCCTCTCAAGCGATTTCAAGGTACGACGTACCCTACCTGGTAGCAATACTACAGGAGCGAAGTTTTGGCCAAACCCATGGCTAGAAAAATTTGAAGGATCGAAATGTGACCTTAATTTTGACGAGTGCGCAGTGAAGAGTACATGAAGCCTTCCATTCTTTTTCTTCCGATAATGGGTTTGGAGTTTCAGTTAGGTAAAAACCCTCATTTCTCAGAAGAGTGTTTTCTCTCCATCCATCTTGACATGATGAATATCCCACTCGTTTTTTTGAGCCTTTTTCAAGCCCTTGAAGGATTGGATGGCTTTATTAGGCCTACGTTTTTGCCTTTGTTGACCCAGTAAAGCCCACTATTCCCGTGAAGGCTCGGAAGCTATGCGGCAGCGTTTTCTTTGCCACTTTTTCCTCTATGGCTTTTTTAAAAATTTCGCTGGTATCCTAACTGTCTTGTTCGTTGCGGATTATGCGTGTTAAGGGGGGGGGGGGCGGAGGGTTCGGCCAGACGCCAGCTCGTTCTTTTCTTTTTTTTCGGGCAAGCGACAAGACTGCATCATATCGTTTGTATCAATCGATTGTTGTAGCTTACCCGCTTCAACAGGGAGCGGAGAACAACTGGCGTCGTGCCAAACCCAGGCTCACTGACACGCCCCATCGCCCGCAGCGAACAAGACTGTTTGCTTCATTAGAGCTAAGCGCCAGGCAGCTGCAAACTTCTTCGACCACTGTCAGCGCGGAAAATCATTAGCGCATTGTCATTATGCAGCAATACTGCACCATAATTGCTGACATTGTCTGCAAATCGCTTCGCTACAATAGCGATCACCGCATAGCGGAACGCAGCCTGCTGGAAAAAAAGCAAATTGTCGAGATGGGTGCAATCTAGTGACGGAGGGGGAGGGGCATTTTGCACTTCTTCACTAGTTCCGATTTGCAAGTCTCATTCTGGTGAAACCTGTGAACTCTTGTGGAGCTGGAGCAAACTCGCTGAGCCATTGCTTTACAATAGTTGACAGCTATGCTTGACAAGAGTTGACAGGTGGACTCTCCGTTGCTTCACAAGCTTTCACAAGTCTCTACTTGATGGCTCGACACCTTGATGTCAGTAGAAGGTGCAAAATGCCCCCCTCCCCTACTGTCCACGTGTGACCAAATTGCCCTCTGGTCTTTAGCCAATGGTTGAGAATCGGAAATGAGTTGCGAACGAATAGGGCGGAATCCAGCCGCTGCATATACCATGGCTAATTTTATCAGCTTCACCGTAAACTGGTCTGGCAGTGTGCTTTTGTGCACTTTTGTGGATTTGACTGTACGCTTCGCGTTGGGAAAACATCCTCGTTTTCCTGAGCCTTTATTTTCTCATTTCTCTCTATCCCAACACATGAAAAGAAGATAAAGAAATTGTACTTTTGTTTTTTTTGTTTTTCACTGGTTCTAAATGTCATGTGATTTTTTTCATTGTGCATTGAATATGTTTTTATATAAGCTTCAACTGAATGGAGCGGCAGCCGTTTATGAGCTGAGCCGTCAATTAACGGATGGAGTAGTCAAAAATGTTATGCGGAAATAGTCATGTAGATTGCAGTTTGGCAAGGGGGGGGGGCATTTTTCGCTTTTGCTACTTCCCATCGACATGTCGAACCATCAAGGGGAGACCTGTGAAATCTTGTGAAGCCACGAAGTAGTACTGTCAGATTTTGTAAAGACTGCGCAACTCTTGTAAGAGCACTTGTCAACGTAAATTCACGATGAAATTCATTTCATGAGCTGTCTCATGAGCTCACAAGAGTTCACAGGTTTTACCATGGTGGCTCGACGACCGTGCTCAGCTTCACAAGAGTTCACAAGTTTACCGGAGGAAAAGTGTTAACCGGAACTAGTGAAGCAGCGAATGTTCAAAATGCCCCCCCCCCTTCCGTCGCCGAACTGCGCCTTCATGCACACACTCGCGAGGTATCCTTCGAGGGGTTTTGAAGTAGTCAGTGAACTGGAATAAGTGTTTATTTGGCTCTATCGTTGCTCTCAGGTGGAAGGTTACTCATACACATAATCCTGCCTGATGGGGAACTGCCCTGAGGCAGCATTAGCCCATTCCAGACTGACTAGTGCACGTCGTAATTAGCCCCTTCCCGACCGACTAGTGCACGTCGTAGCTGATTATCCCCGTACGGGGTCCTGTTTGGTCGCTGGAAAGGGAGGGGGGAGGCGAAAGTCGTACTTGTTTTCAAGAAAAGTGCCTGAAGTTTTTGACTTTTCTCGGTTCTAAGTGTGCTATGTGCCCCTTCCCTCCTAAGAAATCTTCATGTGGTGAGAAGCTGGGAAAATCTAGGGAGATGGTAGATGGGGGATAGGGAAAAAGGTCTGTACCAGAGGAGTACCTGCTGAGAGGGTTGGCATTTTGCAGAACTTTTCCCCCGGTAGGATCTGTTCTGTTCTCGACGGTGACCACGATAGTGGACACCCACTGGGAACCAAGGCCACCTCTCTCGGCAGCAAGGTACGTTCCGGCGCCGGGGCAAGCTCTGGAAAAATACGACTCTCGTCTCTTCCATGCCACCTACCATCTTCCTGAGTTTCCCAAACTTCCTACCTCTTTTTGTTCCAACAATTCTTCCAGTTTTCCCCACCCGACAGCAGTTGACAGCAGTTTTTTCAAAAAACAAACTGCTGTCGAGCGGAGGGAGGGCCGGGGGAGGTCGCCACCAAGGATGCACTCATACGGCTATCGTAAATAATAGTTGTGCAGGACTTTATATCGCCTTAACTGCTTCGCCAACGAAGCGGCCGGGCGGAAGAATTTTTTTCGAGACTCGGAAAATTTCTTTTGAAGGCAGCTACGACTGTTTCCGTCCACCGACAAAATACGATCCCCCATTAGGGGTTTTCCCAACGTCCCACGTGCCCTGGATGGCAATTTCCCCAACTTGAGCAACTTGATCAGACATGGAATTATGAGCACCACCGAGGGTGGACGTCCTCGTGTCGTGACCGAGTGGTGTTGCGAGGAATAGTCTTAACCACAAACTTCACCAAATCCACCAACAGTCTCGTTCAGTGCACTTTTTCCAAAGTACAGTACTACCTCATGAGTCTCCCCATTTTGATTACGTAAGTAAACCCGTTTGGCCTGTTTCAAACCAACCTCATAAATATCCATGAATGCGGGCATAGCCCGTATCACCCACCGAGGGAACGCTTTATGCAAATAGCTCGGCTCGATTAACGTTTGAATTGAGCGACTTCCCCGCTCACCTCGACCTTGGCAGATTCTTCGTGAGGTTGTTGGGTTGTTTTGTTGCATTTTCAATGATGACTCACTCAGTGGAGTGGATTGAATTCCTCGAAATGCCCTCTTGTTTAGCTTTAACAGCGCGAAAGCTTAACGAGAGTGGCTGGAAGGAGGAATATTTCCTCATGTTTTTACTCATTTTGGTCATTTTGTAGCTATCTGATTTCATTTCTTCTTGCTTCATTCTTCCCACGTCACTTCTTCCTAAAATTTGCTAGCTTTTGAAAGCGTCTTCGTTCTTCTTTCTTCAGTTTCCTCATTTTTTTCTTCTTTTTCCTCTTCCGGGGTATTGCCTCCTCAAATGGTGCTCGTGCCGCTAATTTGTTTTCTATTCCAGTAAGGTCTTACCATAATCTCATTTCCTCCATAGGCTTTCATATGTTTTATTTATGTAGCACCAAATATAATTTCCACAAGGGCTGTCTGTACCCTCATGTCTCGGGATTCCCGTGAGCGCATAACTCTAGTTCTTGCAGTAGAGGGCAAATGGGAAACTGACATTGGTGAGTGGTGGACGCGCCTCCGCTGGTTCAAATATTAGTCATAGGGTGTACTGATAGTTCAACTGAACTGACCTCTTTTGAAGGTTCATATTAATGCTAATTTACGCCGTTCGCGTCTCGAAAGCTACCACAAGATTGTTGGGTTATGGGCAAAAGTCGAACTCCATGTTGAGCTGAGAGGGCAGAGCGCGCCCTGGTGGGCTAACGATAACACTCGCCTAAAAGCGTGAGATGCTGTTGGATCCCGCCGGGCTCCCGGCATTTACCTACTAACTCAAACATTTTCTGTGGTAACCTTCCGGAGCGCGAACTGCGGCGACGCATAGCATTATCGAGGCCAAGCGGACCTCAGAATAGTGTCAAATAGGGTCGCGAGACAATTTGACACTTTTGTGTTTACCTTGTGTGTATGGAATTAAATAAAAATATATGACGCGATTCGGCTTGGTGGTGGCATTTTGCTGGTTCAGTTCAATCAATGTTGATGCCTGCCGTGGAACTCTGCGAATTCCTGTGAAGCCATACAATCAGGGCATGCCCTGCCGGTGGAGTCGTTTTTTATCGCTTTATAAGACCGCCCTCGGAACTTGTCCCTCTGGCACGGCCCCGTGCTCATCCTATGTACCATCTTCTGAATAACTTCCAACATGTTCTGTCTTTCTGCCTCGTTCCGGATTTTTTTCCGGAAAAACGATGCCGTCGAGCGCGCAGCGAGGTTGGACCGAGGGAGAGTGTGGAGGTAGTTGATGACGCCCTAGAAGAAGAGTTTGAGAAAACGTCAAAAATTTGAAAAGCTATTTTTTCAAAGGCAAGACGGCCCCGTTCTTCCAGCGACCAAATACGACCCCTTCGCTGGGAGTCTTCGACGTGCCCTTTTGACAAGTCTACAGGTCTTACCAAGATGAAACTTGTAGTTTAACAGGAACTAGCGGAAGTGCAAAATGTCCCTCCAAAGCCGAACAGCGCCGAATATTTTACTGTATATATTTCTTTGTGTGAATGTCTCTTTGTGCAAAAAGTCATGAAGAAGTTTCATGGACGAAAATCCCACTGGACATTCGTTTTGTCATTGAGTGGTGACGTTTGATTGTCATCGAGCCCGTATGCCTTTGTTTCATCGGTAACGATCCGCCTCCACCCGCAAATGAATCGTTCCAGCGATATTCACTGTCGATGAATCATTCAGTAGGCATCGGCGTCATATCTAATGAATAGTTGTACAGTTATTGTCATCGGTCTTTTTTTCCTCTTTTTTCCCCCACTTTTCTTTTCCCAGTGAGCTTTTTCCCCTTCCAGAACAAGTATGTGGAGAAATAGGGTGGAGAAATAGATGACGTTCTTGATATGTTTTTGTTTTTTTCAGTGACGTTTGTTATTTTTGTGTACAGGTGTTGGTGTTTTTAGGGTGTCAATATCTCGTCGATGCCAATCGATTCCAGCTGGAGTTTGTGTGCATACGTTCATGTGTGAATCGGGTGCATTGTGTAGGACTATCTGGACGACAGCCATCTCTCAACATCAATTTTTTCTCGACCAGAAAGAAAGGGAAAAGGTATTTGTGTTTTTTGGCACTTGGGAGGGGCACTTTGTGAGCTCCTGTCGACATACCGGCTAATACTTATAGAGCACAGACAAGCGTGTTTTGTGGAATCCGCGACCTGAGACCTGAGGTGGGGGGGACGTACGTCAGAGACTGCAGTGCTCCTACCCCTGACGTTAGGGCAGAAATTTTCCTACCCTGACTCACAATCGGGCGCTGTTACAGTTGATGGAGGCGCAGTTCGGCGACGGGGGGCATTTTGCACGCCGACCCATCTAGAGAGCTCTTTCATGAGCAAGACAAGAGTTGACGGGTTTTACCATGGTGGCTAGACGAGCTTGCTCCAGCTTCACAAGTGTTCACAGGTTTCACCAGAGCGGAACTTGTGAACCGGAACTAGTAAAGCAGTGAAGGTACAAAATGCCCCCCCCCCCGTCGCCGCACAGCGCCGTTGATGGGAGCCCCGGGCGGCTTGACGAAGAAGAAGCCCTGAAGTTAGTGGAGAGAAGTCGACCGGAGGTCTGCCGCCCAGTGCTAGTCCCGGATGTTCAGTGCGCTGCGGACTCTGCCTTAGCCCCTGCATGCGTCCCCATCACTCAGAATGCCATCCCGCTAATCGCTACCCTTTTCAGCCTATCTTTCAAGGCCCGTAGTTCGGCTTGGGAGGAAACGAGGCGTTTTGCACTTCTCCACTGCTCTGCAGGAGCCTGCCCCAGGAGTTGACACGGTGCGTTGACATGGTCTACAACTTTTGACGGCTGTCCCTTCAAAACTTTTCACGCATTAAATCCCACAGCAACTGTATCTTGATGTGGCTCGCCACGGCCGATGGCGAAGGTAACGGAAAGTAAAGGCACAATGATCGCTCGCTTTTCCTACCCCCGCTCCTCCCCCCCCCCCCTCCCTTCCGCCGGACTGCGGAATCTCTATTTCATAGAGATGAAGGAAACACCTATGCTCAGTTACAAGGAAGTATTTCTGGCACCCTGTACCCCCAAGTGACCTGTCAGACGGGGGGCCAATGGAGACACGGTTGCCGATTTTCCGTAGACACTGATGGAGCTGAAGGAGCTTACAGGTCTTAAACTGTCCGGTATGTTGACAGGAGTTTACAAGAAGCCCCTTACCTTCCCTTTTCAAGCACCTCTGACCCACCCCCACCCTATTTCGTTCGGTGTCTTCTACTTTTTACTCTGTGGATGGGCATGATTCATTTTGAAAAGATTCAACGGCTTTCCGACTGACATGTAAATTCCGTATTAGGCGTAAAGGGATGAAGACGATTATAAGTGTCAGCTGAAGCGATTTATGATGGATGATTGGTTGCGCCCATTGAAGCGATTAGGGGCATCCGTCAAGGAAAACATGGCGCTTTCTTTTTCTCGTTAATGTGATTTCCTCCCTAATTCGCTTATGTAACGAACAATTCGTAATCTAATTAGGCCGTCTTTCCATTACATGAACGACTGAATTCCTTTAGGAGAAGCATCTGGAAGATTTTCTGGTTTCAAATGAAGCTAGTAAGTTTCCAATGAACTATTCAAAGAGGACTAGAGACCGGAAGGAAGTTGAAGTGCGGTCTGAAATAGCTGGCATTCGGGGCGGGTCACGTCGAGAACTTTCAACTTGAGCGCGCCGCGAAGCTGTAACTCACATCTGTCGAGCGCCGAGTGCAGTCGGGGGTTGTGGTTCCATT
This sequence comes from Cooperia oncophora, assembly GCA_036418165.1. Classification (NCBI taxonomy): domain Eukaryota; kingdom Metazoa; phylum Nematoda; class Chromadorea; order Rhabditida; family Trichostrongylidae; genus Cooperia; species Cooperia oncophora. Next base: position 23,070 of record MU917715.1, on the reverse strand, counting down.
TCAAAAGCATCCTTCATCACGAGCCGTGCTGACAGCTTCTCTACAACCAGCAAGAGAGTTAACCGACCGACCAAATCCTCTCTCCCTCTTTTATACCTTTTGGCTCTGATCCAATACGGGGGCACTTTGTGAAATCCTGTCAACATTCACTGTCCATTTTGTAAAGTCTTGTAAATTCCTGTAAAACTGTAAAATGGTCTTATGAGATGAGCAAATTTTGTAGAAAATGCAAAAAGTCCTTTTTGCGAAGTACAACCCTCATCCAAAGTTTTTTTGGGTTCCGCCCCTCCCCTCCGCCGCCCCCTCCCCGTCCCTTTTCACAACTTATCATCCATCTTTCTGAATAATATGTTCCCAGAATGTTGCCACCGAGGGGGGGGGGGGAATGTATATATACGGCGCGCGCGAAACGTTAAAGTCCACAATCGGAAGAAATCTTCCTTGCACTCGAATACGACCGTCTTCCTGCAGCAGTCCTAATACGACTCCCGCTGTGACTTCGTTAGCCTGCCCCGCTTGTGCACCGTGGTACCCGGGAGTAAAGAAAGTAAGCCAGGAAAGATGTAGTTTTGAGGGGGCCACCATCGCTCTCCCCACCTCCCCCCCTCTCCCACCCCCTTCGAAGGAATATCGACCCTCCTTCCCGTTCGCTAGAAACAAACAACAAAGAAAACACACACATATCACCACACCGGAAATAGTCTATTCGTTACCATCTCAGAACCCAGACAGTGAGCAAAGTTGCCAATTTCACCACTAATTTCACAACGAAAGGGGATTCTTCCTGCGCAGCCAGGTTTAGAGCTGGTAAAGTCTTAGCAAAAATCTCTTTTTCTTGGCCGAATGATGATCGTCTCTCTTCTCACGATCGCGGAAGCTCAAGCAGACTTCGCAGGAGTTAACGATACTTTTAAATATTGTGCACGGTATTCAATGATATTACTGTAATGTTTTGATTCTTAGTATTGCTTTCCTCCCTAACGGCGGACTTTTCTTACTAGGCACACGTCCTGGTTGGGGAAATTTTTTTCTTATTCCCTCCCTCCAAATTCCTCCTCTTCCTGGTACGACCCTCCCCCTCTTTCCATTCCCCAACCTACATACCACCCTTCTAAGGTCCGCAATCTCTTTCACCAGCTTTCCGTTTTTTCTCAAAAGTCCCCAGATCCTTCAGTTTTCCCAAAAACTGCCATCTAGGGGGGGGAGGCAGCGGAGGTTCGTAGCGCACGTGAAACGGGAAAAACCGAGAAAATCCAGCAAAAAGTATTCTCAGAAGTAAATGCGACCCCCCCCCCTCTTCCCTCCAGCGACTGAGCGCAACCCTCGCTGAGGGTCGCCAGCGTTCGACGCTCCCTAGTGCCACGTCCTCATAGACCTTTTTATTCTCAATTTTTTTTTCAAAAATATTTCTTGGTAGTAGTCCTTCCTCCTTCTTACTGGTAATAGTCATGTGCATAATTGTCCAGTGCAACATATTGGATCTCATATTGCCAGGAATTAGCGGATGACAAGTCCAGCTAATAAGTGTCCCTAAACTCGCACATAATGCGTTGCGCAACATGAAGGGCGTTATAGTGAGACGAATGGTTATGTTGCGCTACCAGTTGATCCACTTCACATAAACCGGATCCCCACCCAGGTTGTCGTAAATAGATTATCTTATTGCGTTGCGATGAGAAACGTTTTGAAAAGGCGGCACCCATCCGTCCGCCCTTTTCGTCTCTATCAAGTTAATGTTGTCCCATTTCGAGTCCGCCTTAGTGGAGTCGCCCTTGGGGGACTATTTCCCCGATTGCCGTAATGGGAGCTAGTATGCCTTACGCTAGCTCTCCCAGTGTTGTTCTGAAGTTTGTATTTGTTCAGGAAGTAGCTCCTGCTCATTGTAAGGAGACCCGGTTGTGTGATCTGTTTATTGACAGACGGTTGGCTTGCTCTTGTCATCCTATTTGGGGGGTTCGTGTGCTTCAGCAAACAAACTTGAGCGACGATTCCCCGCTATCGATCGATCTTCTCCATGAATGGAATGTGTCGGGCGTCTGGGGAGCAACAAAGGACATTACTCGCCGCGGCTGGGAGCTGCCATTATTACCCACGGAATATCACCGGCAACCGTGTCTCTCTTTTTGGCTCCGTCTGAGAGGTCACTTGAGGATACAGGGTGCCAGCAGTGGTATTTTGTTTTTTTTCTCGTATTTTTACTATTATTTTTCTTGTAGCTGAGTTCTTCGTTGCGGTTTTACTCAATCTCATGGAATATACTTCGATTAAATTACTATTTTGCAATTCGTTGGTCCTCCTCCCACTGATGCGTGCCACCCCCC
>MU917712.1:8067-30924 GCA_036418165.1 Cooperia oncophora | reverse complement strand
GCACTTCCTTCCTTCCTTCCTTCCTTCCTTCCTTCCTTCCTTCCTTCCTTCCTTCCTTCCTTCCTTCCTTCCTTCCTTCCTTCCTTCCTTCCTTCCTTCCTTCCTTCCTTCCTTCCTTCCTTCCTTCCTTCCTTCCTTCCTTCCTTCCTTCCTTCCTTCCTTCCTTCCTTCCTTCCTTCCTTCCTTCCTTCCTTCATTCCTTCATTCCTTCATTCCTTCATTCCTTCATTCCTTCATTCCTTCATTCCTTCATTCCTTCATTCCTTCATTCCTTCATTCCTTCATTCCTTCATTCCTTCATTCCTTCATTCCTTCATTCCTTCATTCCTTCATTCCTTCATTCCTTCATTCCTTCATTCCTTCATTCCTTCATTCCTTCATTCCTTCATTCATTCATTCCTTCATTCCTTCATTCCTCATTCCTTCATTCATTCCTTCATTCCTTCATTCCTTCATTCCTTCATTCATCATTCCTTCATTCCTTCATTCCTTCATTCCTTCATTCCTTCATTCCTTCATTCCTTCATTCCTTCATTCCTTCATTCCTTCATTCCTTCATTCCTTCATTCCTTCATTCCTTCATTCCTTCATTCCTTCATTCCTTCATTCCTTCATTCCTTCATTCCTTCATTCCTTCATTCCTTCATTCCTTCATTCCTTCATTCCTTCATTCCTTCATTCCTTCATTACTATCAGCTGCGTTTTTTTCCTTCTTCCTTCCTTCCTTCCTTCCTTTTCCTTCATTCCTCCCTTCCCTTCTTCCTCCTTCATCCCTTCTCTTTTGCCTCTTCCTTTTTCTTCCCTTCAGCTGCTCAGCCAGTAGGTATTTCGGGGATGGGAGGGCGTCATTTGAACGCGGCTGCATTCTATCAGGGATAATATTATTCTGACACAACTGCAATCATGTCTTTCTTCAGCACAAGACAGGATGGCGGTCGTCTCAAATGAAAATATGCCTCAAAACTCATCTCACACCATGTTGAACCATGTACGTGTCCACGCCCTCTTCTTGGGGTATGGAGGTGTTTAGGCGGAGTTGGACTTCTAGCCTGAAATGGGTCATATTGGATGCAGCCTTTGGCCGATCGGTAAGCGTGCTATGATTTGGCCAAGGTCACCGTTCGCACCTTGTGGTTAGGCAACGGGGTTACATGAAATTTCACCTTTTTTTCCTCACACAACGGCTGTTTAATGATCTTACCATTCCGAGAAAAACAAACCATGGCTCTCATCCCGTCCTCTCGTTCGATATAGTTCTAGGCATATATTCGTCTAGTGGGGCGAGTCAACAATCAAGAATGAATTCTACGGAAAATGCTCCCCAGCACAGGTGTGATTTCAGGCAACGATACCCCACTAATTACCGGGCTCTTGGAGCGTTCTCTCTTCGACAAGCCAGAAACGCTAAGGATCCGAAACTTACCGAAAGGTTAAGCTTTTTTTAATAGAGAACTTGAGATAAACCGCGGGATAAGGCCTGGAGCAATGCTCTCGATAAGTTTCGTTCGGCCGCCGGCCAAGAAATGGCAGTAGGACACCTTCCCTTCCCCAGCATGACAATAGGATTGCCTTGTATGCTGGCTTTTTAGGGACCAATCTTGGGGGCATTTTAGAAGATCCCGTTGTGCCAAAATTAGCGTTACCCGCTGACTAGAGATGCGAATGTTATACACAGTTCTTAATGGGAGTTCCAGAAAGGGTAAACCAGTTTGAAGTAGTTTTGTTGTTGTTGTTGTTAGTTCTGTTGTGATGGCATTATCCCAGTACAGCGAGAGTCTTTCAAATAAAACTCTTTGTTAGTCGCCGCGACGCACGTTCTACTAGTCAAATGGGCCTTCGAATATCGTTCCAGACACTGCGGCACGAGGGGAAGGTTGGCGCGGCGCGTCGGCCCTTTTCCACCAGTTGTTGTCGATTGCCCGTCTCCGGAACTGATGGAGAACGGGCTGGCGTCGCACTAAACCTTCCTGACACGCTTCAGCATCTGTAGCGAAAACGAGTACCAACTCCATTGCTACCAATAGATGAGTATGTGCTTTTCAAGAGGGAAATGATTGACGGTCGGGCTCGTTTCTCGCAGAACAACAGCAATCAGTACAAATTAGCGTTTTGTAAAGTACTGGATGATCTTGCATGAAAAAATCTTATTGAGTAGCGGCCGAGAAAAAACGCGAGGAAGGAGAAACGATAAAAAAATAGCAATTGTGATCAGGGGTCGCCTATCCACATCGATAAGCGATCACCGCTTAGTCGATGGCCAGCTGGACGATCGCGAAATGGACGTCATTTTCTTATTTCTTATTGACTCTGTTCGAATTTTTTTCTCCTTGCAATCGTTCTTACTTGTAAATAGTTTTAAATCCATCGTTTCATTCTAACGCGTGTTTTTCTTCAATTTTCCATCTCTAAGAGCAATGGGATGCATTGATTGAGCTGTGGGGTCGATTATTCCCTCCTGGGCGCAAAGTATTTAACTTTTTTGAGTTTCCATATCATATTCTGCTCTTTCGAAAAAAAAAGTGAAGTAACTGCTTTTTCCAATTGTTACACTGCTACCCTTCCGCCACGATGTTGTTAGATGGGAAAGAATGTGTAACAAACTACTGGACTTTTGTTCTTTTCGAATTTTCAGAATTTTGAATATGGTTCAAAACTAAACCCCGTTCTGCGATTATCTGATGAGTTCCTTCATGAGGTGGCCATCTCCCAGACCATCTCCCAGATGCGTCGTTTCCTCGGTTCGAGTGACATACGTCGTGACCGTTGATGTCGCCATTCACCGACTCGACACCACCCACTACCTGGCGACTCCACCCCCGCGGTGTGTTCGCATCTGTATGGGGACACATCTATTGTCTCGCTCGTCTTTTCTCTTCACTCGTCAGCTATCCGTCTTTAGTCTCTCACCCGCGCTCTCACTGTCTCTTCACTTCTCACTTCTCGTTTTCCTTTTCCAAAATCAGCTCAGAATTTGAAGGTAATAAATGAGGCAGTTTGGGCGATTTCGTTGTTTGGTAAAATGGCAGTTTGGCCCACTACCCACGACTTGTACACCCGGAATGTGTGTTGAAAACAACTGACCGTCCCATGAAAGTCCTTCCCTCCTTGCACTCTGCCATCATTTCAGAAATGCATGGAAATACTTAGCACTGACGGGATAAAGTCATTCTGAAGTCCACTTTAGGGTGCACTACGCTGCTTGTTTTCGAATCATAGCTTGTTTTCCTGAACCGATGCAGGGAAATCACTGATTCACCCAGCACTTTGTAATAATTTTAAGAGCTGTTGTTGTTTCCTCGAGTTATTGCTGCATGTGACCTGTTAGGAAAGTTTCTCACAGGATGTATTGCCTCGCACTGTATTACCTGGGCTTTGGGTAAATGTTACCCGAAAGTTTGCCCTGATCACATTCCATCGCAATATTGAAATTTGCAAGCACTGAATGAAGTTTCCAAGGTAATTCCACCTTGGGTAATTCGAATGGTGAACCGGACTCGAGAGCTCTTCAATTTACATTTTCTTCCCTTGTTGCTGTGCAGAAAATAAGTTGGAATCGATCTTTGACAGGTTCTTGCGGCGAGAAGAGCTTACTTTTTTCTGGGGTGATGCAGGAGGTATCACCATCAATCACGCGTCGGCTCAGGCCAGTTCATTCTTTGGTAATCCGCTCAATTGTCGGTATCCTTTCCGTCCAAAGATATAAAAGCGACGCGATGAACAACTCAGTATTCTTGCCCTCCCAGACGAATCTGTTACCAGTTCACCGTCCCGGAGTCAGAAAGGCCTTTTTGCGGCCCTTGGGGGGGCGGCCCAGCATTGAGTTACCGAATCCTGCGCATGGTGAGCATACTACTCGCCAAAGTTCAGTTGACTAGACTATTTCCAATCCCACAACAAGTGGTCTGTATTTATGGGCTCTTCACGGTTTCTCTTTCGTTGCTTTCTTCACTAATGTTCCACTTACCACATGATCTAATGGTTCTGTGCTTTAAAACAGCGCCTGCTGAAAACCATCGTGGACGCTGTCCTCACAATGAGTTGCATTCAAATTTGGGAATGCCTGAACACATAATAAGTGTAGACCCCGAAAGTTTCGGGGTGGAGAGGGAAGGAAGACCACACTGCTCCTCCCTCCCCCCCCGCCCCCCGCCCACCCCCCCCCCTACCCAATCTTCGCCATCTCTCCAACCTCGCAGTCCACATTGCATTCATTGAGCCAGTAGGATTCTCAGTGGGAGTAGGATTCGTGCGCATCCCTACAAGCGACTGATTAATAGCGAAGACTTCATCTTTCCTGTGTTATCAGATTCCTCTGGGAGAAGAATAACAGTTACTAGTTCATCGGCTGATATTTTGAGTCATCGTAAAGAGCGACTTATTCAATAAGATATTACTGTTCTGAACGGTGTAAGAGGAATGGTGCCGCATCCCACTAGAGATTGATGGCGGAGGCTTTATTCATGTAGTTTACCTTGATCAATCGTGGGGGAAGGGGCGTGGCTGCCTACTACAGCTGCACATGATGGCGACCGAGCTTTCAAAGGAATCTCACCATTCCGGGACACCCGAAATTATGTCTTTGTCCAGAACGAGGCAGAATGATATTGTCTCGAATGGAAATGTCCCACGAAAAACACATCCTGCACCATGCTCAATTGATGTACGCGGCCACGCCCTTCTTATCTTCGAGGTATGATGTCCATAGGGGAGGAGAGGAAGTATTTGGCCCACTGGGAGGGAGTCTGTGATTAGAAAGGGTATGAGAATTCCAGAACGATGTTATCCTTACTTTGCTCTACTAATTTGTTTGCTAGGGAACTAGGGTAGGGAGGTGAATGACATTAGACTCCTGGATTGAAGGGGGTCATGTTTGCTGCGTCATACAATTCCTTAAATTAAGTGCTCTTCTTGGGATCATCGTTAAGACCACCATGCGGGTCTGTCCCGGATAACACATAACTTAAAGAAGGAATGCAGTCGGAACATGACGCTGTTACGAAGAACAGTTGTATATCGCCGAGGCTCGCTGATGAGTTCTAGTTCAGCGCTTATGTTCTGTGTGTGGTAGCCACTTTTTGGAGTTCGCGCCTGGGAATGGGTTCTTATTGTTAGCACAAACTCCTGTTTCTCGGGGAAACCATTCAAATCATTTAGTGGTCGCGTCCATCGACGACCATCGCAGACTGTATCCAGTCAGCGTTCTAACTCCAACTGTGTAAAGACGCTGATCTATAGTACTGCTTCAGAAGCTTCGGACAAGGTCAAAAAACGATGTTGCTGGAAACCTGGAAACCCTGAAAATGCAGCGCAAATCATCGTCAAAACGAGTGGCAATCATAGACAGTTCCAATCCGGTTCGCTATATTTCATCTTCTAATTGGCTCACCTCCTGCAATGTTAATACCGGTACTGTTCAGCGAGCGGTACTCTGCAGCGCTTGCTTGAGACCACAGGTTTATAGCATCACTTGTGGGACCTCCTCCCCCCCCCCGCTCGACCGAAAGCTGAAGCACAATGTAGTAAAATTGAAAAACTGGTAGCGAAGCTAGGAGCTTGGGAAGTAGTAGGTAGGTGCTGGAGAGGCGTGGGGGGGCGGGGTCGTACTGACAGCACACCATTTCACAACATAACAAGTGGTGCACCCTGGACACCACTGTTCATTCACTGGTTGTTCACCTATTTCTCACCTACTTCTAGCCACCTATAGAACCGGCGATATTGACTTAGAACTAATTTCTGGTGAACAGTAATTTCTATATCTACTCAAGGAACTCTCAAAATTCTGGCGGAGGGCGAAAGGAAGAAACTGGTAATTCAAATAACTTCACATCGAACGCGAAATGACGCACTTTGGCTTGGTGGGGACATTTTGCTAGTTCTCATCAGTGCCTGTCGATGTCTCTTGTGGAAACCCCACTCGAACTGTAAACTCCACTCAAACTGTGGACAGTAGGAGCTTCGTTCACACTTGACAAGAGTCTGCAGATCTCACCGAGGTTGTGCCCCGATAAAATGTTGCCGCCATTAATAAGAAAAATGAAAACCCCGGTCAGCTAGTAGTCAAGGTTAACTTAAGAATTCTGGCTGCTCTTCCAGCGCAACATTGACGCACCTGCATGATTAAATAAGAAGGCGTTTTCTTTTGATGTTTACCCCTTTCTTCCTCTCAATACTTATAGTCAGTGAAAGTAAAACGACGAACCCTAATCTATAATCCTCCGGTTTGCTTCTTCGAGTTCTTTACGCAACGTCATGTAGTGACGTGAGTCTTTTGCTGCATGGAGCCTTTGGAGCCCTTGGAATACTCTTCAGCCTGATTGGCTGAGGTTGGGGAGGGCAATATCGCACTTTCGCTAGTTCCTCTTACTAGTTCACGTCAGCAAGCAGGTCTCCCTTCGGTAAGACATATAACTTTATGAAGCGCGCAATTGCTTCATTGTGAAATATTTTGATTAGGGACCATATAGGTCTTCACAAAGTGGCTTGTGCAAGCTTCGCTGAATACCACTGGCGCCCCCACCAAGCCGCCCTAACCATTTCATCACTCATTTGCCTGTAACGTGTTGCGTTAATTTCACCATTTTTGGACCAGCATTGGCAGTCTTCCTGATCTTGTCCCCTGGATTTCTTCATTTCATCCATGTTTAGCTTTGACTGGACTGCTTTGGACTGCTGTTAGACTTGAATGCAGTCCTGCATCTTTTGACTGCCCTGTTTAGGATTCGTCTTTATTTCAGACTTACCTGAAATCAGGTAGATATAATACTGTCCATCTCCTGCGTGATGCTTCTACTTATCTCCCACTTTCGGCGCTGCCCGTTGAAAAGCATACCTTCTGAGTTTGTACCCCTTCAGCGATGCCGCATTTGTTCCAATCCAGCTCCCTATAGACAGATTCGTTCAGTCATCCTACATGTCAGCTGCCTTGTCTTCAACGGCTGTTCCCTATTAGCGGCAATAAGAAACGGCAAACTGTTCTTTGTTCTGACTGAGCGAGAAATTTCTGGACCTTTTCGATGAGAAAAGGGTTAGGTAGAGTGGAGTGCTCGACAGTGATCAAAACGGGGCAGGAGCCACGCATTGTGATCCCGATTCGCGTTGGGGAGATGATAATGACTGTTTGGCCTAGTAAATTTCTGCGAGGGTCAACTTTTTTCCTGTGCCGGTCCAACGCATCCCCTCTGCAACCTTTCTCTAGGAAGGCCATACCATCAAAAAGGATAAAGTCTTTGTCGACGATCGCATCCCTTTATGGGATTGTGCAGCGCATTCTAACTTCCGTTTTATACCTCTAGTGGCGCTTACTTGAATGCGATGTGGCCTATTCTGAGGGAGGGGTGGGGGCGACTTTGAGGGGCGTTAGCGATGTACGAGTCAGTGTTATAACCCCCCCCCTCCAGACCAAGCTGGTACCGATTTGCCATCCCCGGAGGAAAGAAGGCTTGGTTGGCCTGAGCGGGAGTCCACCCGGGATTTGAGGCCGTGATCGCGCGAGTGGTAAGCGCGCCACTTGTCACTACACCACCTCCGCCTCGCCATACCATTATCATACCAGAAAGCCAATAAGTGATGAAGGCCTTCAATAATCAGAGCAAGATCCGGATCAAGAACCATGCTGGTTCTGAGCGGTGAAGCTTTGTTGCTCAATAGCCATCACCAGCTTTCAAAAACTGCACGAAGAGACAATTTTTTCAGGGAAGTTCCTCGGCTATGTACTGACTGTTTTCGCCTTGATCATACTTATTCTTTACCTCTCAGTTTGGGAGAACGTATGAGAGCAGAACAATCTTTGACCGCTCACTAATACCCGATCCACAAAACTACGACTGGAAAGCAGGGCACTTCCTTCAGTTAGGGGAAATTTCCCAAATACGATCCCTTCAGAACTTCGTCCTCTGCCACGAATTCTCTTCTCCATTTTACTTATAAACATACCACCTTCCCAGATTTCCCATCCCCCCCCCCCGACAATTTCCGCAGTTGTTCAACAAATCCTTCAGTTTTTCCCCCAAAAACTGCCGTCGAGCGGGAGAGGAATGGCGACAGCTCTCACTACAGCGACCAAACACGATCCACTCCCCTCGCTAGGGATCCCGTAAGTACGACCTGCCTTGCTGAGACGGCGCTCTTTTGAAAGCGTCTTGGCCATCTTTCGATTTCTTCTACAAACCTAATAACCCGAGGTTTCGAATGAGTTTCTGTCAGACTACTTCACGCGCATTTCAGCCTCATAAAACAAACTTGCCATATGGAAGCAGTAATTGTAACCCAGTCGGCTGGGCAACCGTCTCTGACCTCTCCGTGGCGTCAGAAGTTAACGAGTCTCCGATAGGAAAAAGCGGGCCACAAAGGTTTGTCCTCGTTCAAGGGCATATGGCGCCACTTGTTCAACCTTTGTTTTTCTGTGAATTTCCTTAAGAAATCGTCTTGTTCAAATGCGAAGGCAAGGTGGTCGTGGTTGCCGCTAACCGTGGGCTGAGGACAGGGCATGTCCTGCTACTGGGGAAAATTTGGGAAATAAGACACCCCTCCCCTGGTTCCCTCCTCTGGTACGACCTCCCACTTCCACATTCCCTTTCCTAGGCTTTCCCAACTCCTTACCGTACCCTTTTTTCCAGCTTCTCCGGATTTTCCCAAAGATTTTCTAGGCGGGGGGAGGGGGTGGGAATACATAGCAGATGTAACAGGAAAAACTGCGAAAATTCAATAACCGCGGAAAATTTTTCCCAACGTCGTAAAATTCTCTCAAAGGCAAATACGATCTTCCCCTCACCCAGCAATCAAGTTTGCCTCCCCCTCCCCCCTGCTGGGGATTCTCCAGTACGACGTGATCTGGCTGAGGATTCTCCAATGGCAGGAACCCTAAGCGCACAGGCTGGAACGTTCAAAGGAGTGGGGGCCGTATTTTGTCGCTATGGAGAAGGGAAACGGAGGGGTCGATCGTTCTCGGCTGTGAGGAGTCTATATTAAGAATCAATTGAGATCTTTACCTTTCACCTGGCGCTCTGCGCAAATTTCTTGGCTGGAAGGGTGTGTAGGGAAGGGGACAGGGTTCCTGTATGACAGAAGTTTTACTCATCGCCACGGTGGTGTTGTGGAAGAGTTCGTAGGGCAAATGAGAGCCTGTTTCGATTCTGAGAAAAGACCGGCTATTTTCCAACAGGCCTAGCCCATTCCAATCCTTTACATTGATTTGGCATTCTTTGGCCTTTCGATTCCTATTCTTTTTTCTAGTACATTTTCACATTTCATTAAATCGCCGTTTTCGTTTTCCTACACCATATCACCCTCCCTATCCCTCTTTTTCTGAAGCCGAAGTTTAGCCCATTTTCGTGTTTGTTGTTGCACATTCAAATTAGCCAATCTACAGCTTTCGGCGCGGATGTTTTGTTGCTTTTGTGACGTGCCCTTGGTATGGCAGGCGGGGGTGCTGTCCCACCCACTTTGTCGCCGCCCCTTTGGGAGTCACCTATCTGATGGGCCCTCCCATTGTGGAGGAGCTGCGGGGTGCATTTTGCATTGGTTAATCGTCATTTTATGCTGATTTGAGATGAATTCTGGTCTGTTTCTTCTCCAGTATTGTTGTTGAGATTAATTAACCTTCAATTATCGTTCCTACCGTATTCGAGTTGTTGTTTTCTGTGAAATTTGCTCCAGAAAAAAAGCCAGAAGATGCTTACCTCAGTTATCAGAAGGTTGCTGAAGTATTGGCACAGTGTTAGGCCAGGTAAGGCCTCTTTACCTCAGCCAGGACTCGAACCCTCACCCTATCTGAGCGACACATTATCTCGCAGGAGTTTTTCCAGGGTCTTGTCTCGTAGGGCCAAAAAAGTGCTTTGTCCTAGCCTTTAAGTGCTTTTCCGCTGCTCTGAAAAATTGGCGTAATCCAATATCGTCCCTTTCTCTTGTCCATTGGTGAAAGAGCTCCGCAGGCCTCATTTCGCCACTTTCCCCACCCTCCTTGGAGGTATGTCTTCAGTCAAAAGAAAGTAAAGCAATCGAGAGAGTTGAAGATGTAGGGTTGGCCGAGGAATGAGGTCAATTACATACTTTTCCAACATTTCTTTGAGAAATAGAGGGTGTGTAGCGCGCGTGAATAAGGTCAGGAACTGAATCCAAAGATCCAGAGATCTTAGAGCAGCTGTTATCAGTGGTTAAAGAAGTGAACGGCTACTGGAGACAGTGTATCGGGGGCTGCTTTTTCCAATGGGGGCTCTCAGTTGTTATTATCTTCCCCCGACTTTTAGCCAGGAGATTCTTGCAACCATCCTCACGCGGAATAGATTTCAGTGAAGCGCCGCCTAACCCCTTTCCAAATACTCTCTTCAGTCTTTTCTTGGAGCATAAAGGCGTGAAAAGGTGTCCCAAGGGTCACCATTTCTGACCTTTGGTTATTGCCAGCGGTTCAGCTGCCCTGGCAACTGCCCCTGTTTTTGGTGACAGCGGGGGGCGGGGGAGGAGGTTGCGAATGACACGGGAGACCAAATCGAATTCGTTCAGGCTCCCTTTTGCATATCGTTTTCGTTTCGGGCCAGTTTTCACCACGTATTGTCCGCTTTTTTCATCCGTCTTGGTTTTTTCCTCGTTTTCTCTTTTGAAATCTCTTGTCATGCGTGATTCTCCGCGATGCCTCTTGAATTCCACTTGAAAATCGTACGAAAACGGTTTCAGCTCGAAAAAGCGGCGTAACATCAAAGAAAGCGAGGAATTTGCTCAGGAATAATGTCCACGTAAAATGTTTCGCTTCGCATGTTTCCCTTATCACATTTTGATCAATCAGTGCCGTCGCTTCATCATTACAAGCATAGACAAGCCACTGCTCTGCTTCGTAAAATCGATCAATTCTAGTCAATTATCGATTTTTTATTTCGAGTATTTCGAAGTTCTTCTGGTTTTATGATTCAATATTTCTTTTGCGTCTCTTCTAAATCGTTTTAAGCACATGGCGTTAGCCGAGCACGATCCCAAAGAGTATGGGGTCGAAGACCTCGTGCTTCTCTCCACACTCGATCTACCCAGCATTGTTGACAATCTGAAACTAAGGCGAGTACTGGCTACGTCGACTTTTTTTTTGTTCATTTTTTCGTTTTTAGATTTTTTCATTCGTTTCTTTTTCTTCTTGCACTCGAATGTTTTTTTCTCAATGGACTGTTCTCGTTAGTGCGTTTTTACCGCTAAAATTGTACTCTGCACTTGCAAAAAACCTCAGTCATCAACAGCGAGGCTAAAAATGAAATACATAGGTTCCCTTGAAATTCCGAACTGAAGTTGAGTTTGGGTATCCTACATGGGTAAAGGATAAGGGAGGTAGCGCTAGGACTGGGATAAGAGAGATAGCGCAAGAGCTGTAGCAATGGGATGTTAACCCCTACGAGTCAACCAAGGCGTCGGCCATCGTTAGTCATTTCTGGGCAGGGTACATCGTACGTTGGAGATCTCCAGCGAGGTTGGGGGGGTCGTATTCGGTCGCTGGAGGAAGCGAAGTTGTATTTGCTCTCGGGGAAAATGTTTTCATTTGTTGACTTGGCTTGGTTCTTTGCTGCTTCAAATGTGCCGTATAGTTCCCCCGTGTGGGCACTATTTTGAGGGTGAAATGGGGGAATTTTTAAAAAAACCTGGAAAAGTGGGAGAAAGCTGGAAAGTTCGAACTATTCAAGAAGATTTAGGAAGACATGTATAACTGAGTGAGGAAAGGGGGGTGGGGCTGTACCAGACGAGGAACGTTTGCGGGGGACGGGGGGGAGGGTCGTATTCTACAAAATTTTTTCGCGACGCTAAGACGTGCCCTGTTGCCCTGTTTCTTTGAAGATCAAAACACTGGAATGAACATCGACTAGTCATTCTATAAGCAAGGGAAGTAGTCAAAACATTCTGAGATTCTAGACGGAACTCGAATGCGTGGCGCATACTGAAGCGCGGACTAATTTAACAGTCCCGGGGCTTATTGTTCAAATGTGGGAACTGCTTATCTAGAAAATAAATACGCGCTCTTCAAAGTTGGCTTTTTTTAATGCGAGTTCCCAGGAGGCTCAATGGGTGACTCATTGGCTCATCAATTCATCATCCAAGTTTCTTGGCTTATCAGCTCATCTTGTCGTTATGTCAACATTTGGCTCGAACTTGGGGCGCTTGCAGTACATTTATCTAAAAAAACTGGTAATGGCCATGTTCCCAGCCCACAACTAGTCCAATCAGCGCATGGTACGAGATAGAAGTCACTGGAAAAACGGGTCGTATTGGGCCTAATACGAGGGTTTTTCATTAATGTGAGTGGAATGGAATGTAGGGAAAGATTGAGACATGATACTGATCGTTTGCTGTGGGAAATACCTCCCCCTCTGGCAAAGGAGTTCTTTGAGGAATGAAGGATGAACGTCAGAAAGAAGTAGGCGAAGCTAGAGTTCCAGGTACGAGGGGGTCGTCTAAAAGGACAAATGCTGGAGGGACAGGATTGTGCTGATGACTAATTCCCTCATCGTCATCGCGTACCCTGAGGTAAATCTCTCGTTCCCTGAACCAGCAGGCTGATGTCGCCCACTCATTATTGTTAGGATGCAGGGATTAGTCACAACCCTACTCATCGGTCAGCTATTGTCCAAGGTTAGTAATACCTCAAAGGGTACTATACGATTCACCGTGCGAGTCAAATGGCGCATTCCCCGGTGTTTCAGCTCATCCTGTGCCACTGACGGATCTGACCGTTCCTCTGTGAACCCTGCTCTTGCGGTCCTTAGGGTGTTTCGCGTTGTGAAGTCACCTATTTGATTGTACCGTCGGTCCCAGACGCAGAATGGGGACGGAAAGCTGTGAGCTGGAATCTGGCTGTCATAGTTAATCATAGAGCAGTGACAAGAGGCGCCATTGGCATTAACACGATGTCCGAGATCGACTCCAGCTGTATTAAGCGGTCATTTCCAAGAATCGCTCGGAGCTATGTCTGTTAAAAACAAGTAAAACTCATTGTTGCATAAGCTAAAAGGCAGTCAATCGACCACTGAGCCCTGAGTGGCTGTACAGTGCGTGGCGTATCCCAAGACGGCCTTATAAGTTCCAATTTTACTTTGAGTCAGCCATGGTACTTTTTGGGTAGGGATCGACACGGTCTGGGTGTTTGGGGTAACAATGGCATTAGCTTTTCCAGTATCTTTTCCGCTCTGATCTCTTATCCCAGATTCTAGATGAATATATTGATTGATGGGCCCTCTCTTGAACGTCGATTGACAAATCGATTAGAAAATCGTTAGGGTTCGTTGTCGCCATTCCTCCATTTGTCAACCCATCACTCGCACAGTCCGAAGCTATTGACGGTGGTGGAATTAGCGCGGAATCTGCATAACTGGAATCTTTTACCGACGCATACTGCCGTGACGCGAGTTTATGCAGCGGGTTACGACGACGACGACTCTGGGTGCCGACTACGGCTCATCGGTTTTGAACGCGGGTTCTCGCCCGTGAAACGGCAATGGCAGTCAGGCCAGTTCAACCGGATTCAGTAGTAGTAAAGTCTCCAAAAACAGGAAGAAATGGGATCTTCTATGGGTTTCTTGTGCTTTTCAGTTGGGTTCCTTCGGGTAAGAGGGAGATGAGCTGGAACTGGAACAGTCTCCCTAGGGCGCGTTTACTTCCGCTTCTGATCAGAATCGTGTTTGTATTCATAATTGGCTCATAAGCTAACTAATCAAAGCTGGTCGATCTTCAGGAGGGTAGTACAGTCCCCCCTGAACTGGTTGGATGCGCACTAAGCGTTTCCGAAAAAATGAAGACCTTATCACCTGTGCAGGATGTGATCCCATGATCGTGCGTGCAGTAGTAGTGTCTCTTGCCACTGCACCATCTCCAATCTTTTGCAGGAATGCCAGTAATATGACCAAGTTTTTTCTTGTCTGAGCTAGTGCTTAGGCGGCAATTTGTTGTTTTCGGCCCGCGCCTCGTCACCCTAAAATAACATTTAAAAGCTCAAACATAATGAAATTCTTGTCGGCCTCGCGCCTGCGATGTCCTGCTGAGCGACAAATCTTGCCGATGAGTCACCAATTCGTCAGTTGCGAAAGGCGGCAGACGGCGCCATCGCCGAGCTCAAATTGCCTTTCCTTGAAGAAAAAAAACGCTTACGAAATGGTCCGACATGGCTCACAGCAAAAAAAGAAAAGTTCATTACTCATCCGAAGGTTTGAAAAAGTGAAGGGTCCAAAGGTTTCGCCCAAAGTTCCAAGTTCCTTTTCGGCCTTATAGACTTTTCCAAATTTGTCATAAAGGGGTCTTATATTCAAGCATTTATTGTTACTAACAGGCAGTACCCCTGAAGTTACTTGCTTGATCAGTAACCTATTACTGATTTAATACGGTTAGCGAACAACAACAGGTGTAACCAGCGCAGTATACCGACGGGGGCATTTTGCACTTTCGTTGCTTCACTAGTTCTGGTTTACAAGTCTCACTCTGGTGAAACCTGTGAACTCTTGTGAAGCTGGGATCATGGTAAAACCTGTCAACTCGAGAAGAGGCTGTCTAGATGGGTCGACACGTCGATGGGAAGTCGTTGAAGTGCAAAATGCCCCCCCCCCCCCCCCCTCCCCGTCGACAAACAGCGCCGGTGTAACCTTTACTGGGTGTGGCTCATCAGTGGTAACTGAGCGCTATTGCTGGTGAGTCAACGTGGAAGAGTAGTGAGTAGGGATGGAAATATGAACGACATCCAGGGAAGGGTAGGCGACGTGCAGAGTCAGGTTAACAAAAGGGCAAAGTCCTTTTATGCGGTGCTGAATCGTTACCCAATAAATGAATCCTGTAATCAGGTAGATTATTAGGCTGTGTGCAACAGTGCATGTCCTGCAGCTGGGGAGAATTTTTGCGAAACACAATTCCTTCTCGAAATTTCTCCTCTGGTGCGACTTTCCCTCCCCATTATACCTGCCAACATCCAAATTTATCTGCTTCCCAGCAATTTTCCGAAAATCCTGCAGAAAAAAATTCAATTTTACTCAAAAATTCCGGCACATATAGAACAAAAGAAAAGGAAAAACCGCCAGAAACCCCGCCGAGCGGATACGACCTTCCTCCCACCCTCAACCGCCACAATAGGAGTCTCCCAATTTTGTGGATAATGCTCGTAAAGATCAATAAAAAATTTCTGAGACCGAATCCGGCCCCCTCCTTCCAGCGGCCAAGTTCGATCCCTCGCGGGGGTCTCCTCAGCGCACACCCTGCTCTGGTGTGCAATATTCTCGCCACTTAACGGTGGAATCAGACAATCAGACTATCAGAGTGTACTTGAAAGTCGCGCTTAGAATTTGTGATTATTTAGCGGGCAAGAAAAATAAGCCGTTGTGTAACTTTGTAGAGAGACTTGCAAGCTAGTAACATCTTTGAGAATTAACTGATTTCGAGGTTAGCTCTAGTTTATGGTAATCTGGTAGCTCCAGCTTCAGGCCGGCTTGCTTACCCGTTCTTTAAAATTTGGGACTTTCTCCAAAATTGTACCGTCAGCCGGGCATAACCAGGTTCTACCCTTCCTGAAGTCACCCATTCCGTCCGATATCCATGTCCAGAAGGTGAGCAGATCGTCATCGCCTTAGCCATCATTCAATCCCCTATCGTGGCAACACAACTCTACCGGCATATGTAGTAACGGCAGCGATCGGCGCAATTTTTGTGCTGAAGCCAAGTGCGGCTGCAATAATGTTCAGATATAGGGGACCAAACTGACATCCAAAGAATCGCATTAGAGGGTGCGTATTTGAGTCAGCTGCTAGAAGAAAAGGAAGCTGCCTTCTCTACTATCATTTGTTCTTGAGAAGGTGGTGGCAGGAGACTGGCGAAGTGGGCTCGACGTATTGAATTTCCCACATTTGCAGTGCATCCTCATGGGGGCCAATAAAGTGGAGGGATTTGTCTGACAGAAGAGTTCTCTGATCCTGACAATGAGCACCTTACGTCTTTTCGGGGGTTCAGGGAGAAGTTACACAGGAAGTGGAGGTAGTCCATGGCCCAGAGTCTCCTGTACCCCTTCTGTACTCAAAACTCGTAGCTGTTCTTCCCCAGAACCATCTTTGAATAGAAAACTCACCGAAAATAAACAACTTCTCTCGAGCTCTTTCACTGAATACTGTGCCTTCTACGTCATCAAAGAACTACCTTTTGAATTTTGAAAGCGCAGCACCCCATTAAAGTAAACAGAACTCAAAAGAACCTCTTCTTGAGTTCTATTGTACGAAACATACTTGTTAATGCAATGAGTAATACCCACCTCGCACTAACCTCCATCGCCTCTTGCTCATGTTTGCCCTTATTTGGGTATTCAGTACGTTTGTGTACATAGCGCGTAGGCAACCACTCGAGAAGTGATACCAATTATGAGCGACTCAGTCGTAAATGAAACCGTCAGTCCTAGCTGGGGTTTTCCTTAGCTGATCGAAGGTCTCGATGGAACTTTGAACCCTCACATGACGATTTCCCCACGGTTGAATGTCCTTGATGAGGATTAGCCTTGAGTCAAAGAATGGGCGCCGACGCTTTTTCGCCATCATGCTACCACCTTCGCCAACGGGCGGAAGTGGCACTTTGGTTGTCTGACGATCAGCGATGAATTCATCGCTTATTATAATGGTCGTGCCGCAGCAGCGATTCATCAATATATTACCGTGCAGCGCTTGGTTATCTTGCACATAAAACGGGACAGCTAGCAGTTATTAGAGCTGTTTTAGTCAATAGCGGGCGCGGTTCGGCTTGGGGGGCACTTTCGCACTTTCGCTAGTTTCTTTTGTTAGTTCATGGTGAATAACAAATCTGTAAACTTCCGTGAAGCTGCGAAATGGTGCTAGTGAGCCACTTGGGTAACAGGAATTCACAGATCTCGACAAGGTGGCCTGTACAAGCTTAGCTGAGTACCATTCGGTGCCCCCACCAAGCCATTTACGCCCATGAGCATTGCCATGTCTCGCCCTTTCAGTTGTTGTTTCGTCCCCTTCCCAACGAGTCGGGTAGCTATCTTAATTGGAAATCTAGGCGGTTTGGGTGTGACCGTTGGCAATCCTTTGGGAACTTTTGCTGTGGGTTTTCTCGTTTTAGTGGAGAAGTAACGAGCGGCCATACCGGACCTATTAATATGTTAGTGTCATAACCTCCCTTTGATTGGGTACTGGAAGTAAACCAGCGGCAAGAAGCGTTTTAGTAGGAGTTCATAGCCCTCAAGATTGATTACAATGCTCAGCTGAACTCTCCTTTTGCCAGGAAATGTTTGTCATAAAGGCAGAAGAT
Source organism: Cooperia oncophora (assembly GCA_036418165.1). Lineage (NCBI taxonomy): Eukaryota > Metazoa > Nematoda > Chromadorea > Rhabditida > Trichostrongylidae > Cooperia > Cooperia oncophora. Next base: position 13,668 of record MU917712.1, on the reverse strand, counting down.
AAGTGAAGGGATCTCATTGGACCAGCACTTTGTTGGTTTGTTCTGCACAGTAAATCGTTGTAAGAATCCGATAGGGGATCGAATTATCCCGTTGGCAAAAAAGTATTTTTCTTCAAGAAATATTTTTGCTCCTGTTGGACTTTACCCACTTCACGTGCGCTATTTGGCTATATGGTAAGACGGTAGGAAGACCCCTCGAACAAAACAAAGCAGTTTGTTCAGGTTCAGAGACAGAAGAAGCCACAGAAGCTCTAGTATGTATGTAGCTGCCGGACCGGATATCCTGGGGCGGGACTTAGTAGGGCCGCCGCGAACCCGTAGGTGAACGTGTCTAGGTCCAAATTCCTGAAGCAGGACTTAGTAGGGTCGTCGCGAACTCGTAGGTGAACGTGTCTAGGTCCAATATCCTTGCAAATTAGGCTTCTGAATTCAGATTAAATTTGATTGACATTCAGGCGCGTTGAAACGGATCACACTAGTCGCCTTTTTCGCGCTCACACTATTCGTTTATTGAACAATTTATACGCTCTGCTGTAGATGTCTACGAAGTCCCCTCCCCTCCCTCGATGCTCTCTCCCATTCGAAATAGTTCATAGAAACTGGTCTTCCGAACAATGTAGATGGACGAGGTGCTATAAGGAAGTCCTGAAGTGGTGACTTTTATACGGAGAAAGTGTCCCAGCGAGGGACTATTAAGGCGAGGGCAGCAGGGCTTAGTTCAGAAGTGGTTTGAAAATCCCTGGTTACCTCCGGGAGCTAGGCATGATCATGTGGCTTTCATAGTTTCAAAGAAATTAATTGGAAGCGATGCTTCCCTGAAAGGTCTATTAAGGTGTGCTTACCATTCTTATCTTTCCAGTTGGTGATACCTGGAGTGTCAAAAGACTAAGAACATGACGCGTACGACTGGATAACAAGTACTACAGGAAACTAGACACTGTTCAGTTTGGAAGGGACATTTTGCCCTTTTTCTAGTTCCTTTACTAGTCCATGGTGTCAACTACTAGGGTTACACTTTTGGGTTGAGACCTGTATATTTGGGTCGCAGTGGAACGACGGAGTTGATATTATCTTGCGCCCACAGCTGATTGTAGGAACTCTGAGGTCTTCACAAAGCGGCTAGTCTGCTTTCGCTACGTTTCATTCAGTGTCCCCAACAAGCCGAACTGCGCCCAAAATTACCAGTCAGGCACTCCTATCGTTCGACCAATAACTCTTGTGGTGGACACTTTTTTTGGATAAAAATGAGACTGAGTGCGTAGGGGCTCATCCGGTTCTAGAGCGGGCGGAACGCCCAGCTGGTGCAAAATCGCTTCGCTGAAAAAAGGGAACAGCCGAGATAATTTTGGGTTATACTGGTATTGGGGTTTGCAAACTGGTTTAATTCTGGGCTACTAGAGTCGATTTCGGTGCTAACATAACTGATGGGGGGGGGTTGGGGGACAGTCGACACCGCGTCTGTCTCCCTTCCCCAAAACAAGGCTTAGAAAGTGACGACTGAGCCTTTTGAATGAGATCATCCCTCCATGACTCCGGCCGCCTGCGCAGCTTGAGCCGTGATTAGGAGACAGAACTTGGAGGAGTCTAGACTGGTCCCCGGTGCTTCTTAATGCGTTGTTTCAGGTTATCTTCATCGGATGATTGTCAAGTTGCTAATATTCTGATCGGTTCCCCTCGAAATCAATAGACTTCCATTTCATCCGTACTTTGGCGCTGGGATGAAAGTCGATGCTTGTCGGCGCGAACGGTGTTTTAGATCAGGTGCGGAAGTGTGTCGATGTGTTTGACGGTAGCGCCTTTAAGTGAAGTTCGCCGTTTTCGGCGCTTTTCAACGCTTTCGGCCTTTCAGCCGGCGCAGAAAGTGATTTGGAACCCATGCAAGGTCGACTACGACAAAGAACGAGGTGAAGTGAGGTGGTGGGGAAGGGAAGTAGAGGGAGGGGGTCAAACCCGTTTTGGGTCCATTAATTATAGTTTGCGTCGAGAGTGGTTAGGAACATAAGCAGAAGGGAAAGCCGTCAGTGCAGTGCGCAGTAGCAGGAACGAGTTCATTCTGACCATGGGAGGTGTGTTTCTCCTGAAGGATTTATGTATGTAGGATCAGTAAGTGAGGGAAAGGGTCAAGAGTGGATGGTGCCGCGTTTTTTGCTGTTTTTCTCTGGAATTTACGAAAGATGTTCGCCCAAGAAGGAGGCCGTTCAAATGCTCTGTCCCGGATCTTGAGGGCGCTTTCTCGCAAACTCCTTGGCGGACCCACAACAGTTGGTGTTCATTGCACACTTAACTTTCCCAATTGTTGCTATCCCTTGGAAGGTCGTACGGTGGCATAATGACAACTGGCACCGTGCCATTTGCAACCGCGCAGTTCAGATGTCAGATCCTGCGTATGCCTTCGCACAAGTTAACTTAACCTTCCATTCCTCCAGCTTCAGTTGCTTGGTCCATACTTATCTATGACGACAGAGGCTCTGCCTTGCCCCTTCACCAGCCGCTCCTGTAAAACACCATTGGCGGCAAGTGCGCTCGCGCATCAGAGTCCCAGATCAGCTCGCCAGAGCCAGCAAGTTTTCTACTCTTTCCAGATACGCCGGTAAATTGGCTACCCGATTTCCTCTGGCAGGATGAGTAACTTTTGCGCTGACCGCCAACAGCTCTTTCTTTGGGCTATGCTGCATTCAGTGAACCACTTCGATTCTGAATGGAAGTTGAATGCGCAGCGCATCTCAGAAAGGGCCCAACCATCGCCGAATGGTTCACCCTTCTTATTTGCGAGAGATGATGTCCATCAGGTTGAGCTAGTAAGCCCTGCAGTTACTAGTAGCCCCGCAAATGTCCACAAAATTTCTGTTAAATTCTCACGGATAAAGCGGCTTATAAAAACTTCAACTCAGGGGGGAAGGGAGTTGTCCTTTTGTCAATCTTCAGGTGATCTAGAAAGACAGGAACCTCACCTGAGTTGAACTATGTTCCCTTTTTCCTTCATTTTTCCTTTTTTCCTCGTCGCAAAAGTGAATCATCAGAAGAGAGATCGCTGTAAATATCAATCACACCTACCGACCGCAGTGGAGAAAACGGGGTCAAGCTGTCCACGACGGGGTTCGAGCAAAAGGTTGACAGTCTCGATTGACATTGCGCTGTGATGTTGACACACTAAAGCAACAGGCTTCCTTCCACTCCTGTTTAGCGCCGTTAAGAACCTCTTCATCAGTTGACAGTGACGCGGTGTAGAAGAGGATATGAGACGGGGACACGAGGAGTGTGTGCGGATAGTGGTTTCGAGGCATGGGGTGGGGACAACAATTCAAGAGACGCTCGAAGACCTGGATGGTGGGAATGGAACGAGCTCCGAGGGGGAGAGTCTTGTTTTTTTTCTTTGGATTTTAAGCGCAGTGGTATGGGTCTAGGCTTTTTGCCGAGGGTCCTCAACTATACAGGGCAGTAAGAGGCTGCGGAAGGAAACGTCCGGAACTCAGAAACGAATTCCAGAAATTTCCCTTATGGGCCCCATCGTCGGTCGAGCATGGCTTCCGAGGTGAACTGTTGGGTCATCAAATTACGTAAAGGTCAGTTGCAGAGGAAGAGGATCACTAGGGTGATTCTCCTCCTGGGCACCTGCGCGACTGCCCTCCACTTGTCAGGGCTATACCGGCCCACGTCTTCACGGTTTTGGGGGGGTGGGGATCTTCGGCCTCTGGAAAATGTTCGTAAAGGTTACTAACACGGTCCACAAATGCCACCTCGTGCGCTGCCATTAGCCCGGGGGAAGAGGCTTTCGAAACGGCCAGTTGAAGACGGTCGGTACACTGTAGGTGGAATTAGCCGTAGCCAAGGCCATCGACTTGCGTCCGTTTACGATTGCATAATAGTGCTCGAACTGGTAAAATTTCTCACTTGTTTGTCCTCCGCGGTCCCTCCGAGTCTGACTCGATAGACAGCCCCCAGGGGCTGCGTCTCGTTCACCCCGGGGGGGTCAGAGTCCTGTGAAAAACCTGTCCTGAAGCGATTTTCGCCAGCGGCAGATCGCGCAGAGTAAACTATCCACCGTGAATACTGCTAAAATTACTGGGTTTACGAGTAGTTGAGCCCTATTACATTCTCGTACTGGTCTCATGTGGAATCAGGTTTCGTAAACACAATCTTCGAAGAAGTATGAGTTTTTTGGAAGATTGGCTTGTTAACGAAATGCGTACAATCTGTCTGATGGAGCAATCAATGAAAAACTGAAATGTTAATGAAACACTAGTCGCCTAGCCGGTCCCAATCCAACCTTCGTTGATTTTTTGCCCACATTAATCGTCCCTTGGTTATGTATTCATCAAGGGAATCACATGAGACGTGCTAAAATAAAAATGCATTGAGGGGAGATGTGGGAGGTGGAAGGCGATGCATGGGAAGGTGAGAGGATCGCGCTGTTGTTATGAATAATGGAAAATTTGAAAGTGGCGTCTTTTATAGAAGACAGGCAGTTGCGAAAAACAATTTTAGATTATCAGATTAGATGGAGTTTTCATTGACTATCCTGCTAGGGTAAGTTATTGGTAGGTAATTTCCTCGTAAAACGTTACGCTGGAAAGCAGAAAGCTCTCAAAAATGGTATACTCGCTAGTATCCGCGTTTGCGTTCTGTGGAGCAATTTCAACGCAGGGAAGCAGCAGTTTCAATGCAGGAGAGCCCACTATTTTTTCCTGAGCCGGTCAATGGGCAATGGGCTTCTCAGCTCGGTAAGCTCTTTGAAAAGGACATCGGACGAGACTTCAGAGGTTGCCATTGGTGGTAACCGAGTGCGCTTTCAAAGCTCCTCCAATTTTGATTGGAAGTAAACCTCGTAGCTTATCCAAAGTTGTGTAATATGGCCACGCTGGCTTGGACACCAGCTGTTGGGCTGCCGTACAGGGTTGGTGCGCACTCAAATATCTCGGAACGTGAGCCGCAGTCGAGTGCATGGCGCGTCTGAAAACAACCATATCAGGACCGGTAGAAAATACTGTCCCAAGTTCCTGTTTACTATTTCAGCTTTTGTTCTATTTTTTCAAATTTGTTCTTTCATTTTTGATTTATTTTTCTAGCCTAAAATTAGAAGCACTATCCACGATTATCTGATCCCGTAGGAGTCTACTAGTGAAGTGAAATAAATGGGTTCATGTGCGGCAAATGGTATTTCAGAAATACAGTAGTACGCGGCACTGAACACAAAACCGCTCGCGCGCCACCGAATGTCCTACCTCCTAGCGTCGGGTATGGAGCGTTACTTCCATTCGTGGCATTGAGCGTTGTACTTCCCAGCTAGCTGACTAGAGGGACAAACTGGACTGCGATTTTGGACCGCGCCACTCCGTGCCACAAAGGGCTTCTACACGTGGGTAATAGGGCGCTCGCTCTGAATTTGCACGGGAGCTGTCAGTGATGGCAACGAATCTGGCGGAAAAGCCTTCGAAAGGCATATTTTTTACTCAGTTAGTTTTTAATGAGTTTCTGATACCAACCATACTCTATACAACTTCGGTCCAATATGCTGTGTTTCAGGTTCTCAAAAAGCAGACTTTACACGTACATTGGTGAAGTATTAATTGCTGTGAATCCGTATCGTAATCTACCGATCTA
>MU917711.1:3018-14231 GCA_036418165.1 Cooperia oncophora | reverse complement strand
ACCCACGTGCGCCCCGGAGATATAAGGCGCTGTTGTGACCCACACGGGTTCGTCTTCTGCCGCTCAACCGGATCGGACCAGCCGCCTGTCGCTTCGCCGCTGCCGGCACGTCACTACTGTATTCTGCATTTCCCCTTACTGAGGACGTCTACAATAAAGATTGGGTGTTACTCGCTGTTTTACATAAGGATTGGGGAGGGCCTGAGGATTCCGTTCCTTTTTCCGGAATCCTCAGGCCTATGACTATACTATTCGACCAAACAAGTTTCCAAATGCATGACTCATAGCTGGAAGTGAAATGTTCGGCAAAAATCCAAGGTTCGCTGAACATGACGTGGATGACCTGACCAGGAGACTTGTCAAGCACCCAAGTTCGATTAGCCCATCGGCTGTCCCACAACCAACAAGTTAGGACTTTCAGAGCAAAAAAAAAGCAAATCGAGTTGCCTATACGTACCGTTCAAGATCAGTTTGTTTCCAGAGTGACGTATCTCTTCGAGTAGAATACCATTAACTATGCTATCCGGGATAAGTTCACCTTTGCGTACAAATGATGCAACTCGTTGACCGAATTCTGAAGAGCAGTCATCACCGTGAAAATATTAGCCAGGAAAAAAGGGGAAAACATTCACACGTTGCGACTCTCGAGAATTGGCGTTTTGAGCGATTCGCAAAAGGAGAGTATGGGTATCGATAGGCTGCGGTCGCTAGGGTTTTGGGAGAATCGGCGTTCCCCTCGAATCACCATTCCAGGAGCCGATCGATACCCATACTATTGATTACCTTCAGAACGCCGATTCGGTCAAAAACCTGTTTCTCCCAAAGCTCTAGCGATTGGCGACAATCAGCACCTATATCTTCTTCCCGACAATTCACTAAAGAAAGCGGATTCTCCCGAGTCGCAAAGTATAAACGCAACATGACTTAGCTATTTTTCTGAGCTGAATAAAACGGCTGCACGATAAATGCGAACTGAATGACTGAACAGGCAGAATCAAAGTATCCATCACTTACCCTACCAATAAAAACTGGAGGACAATCTTTAAAATAGTACCTGTGCCTCGCTGAATATGATCTCTGATGACGTCACCAGCAGAAAAATATCCAAACTGATCAAATTCTTTCAACAACATCTTCGCTATGGTGTTCTTCCCACTGCCTGCCGGCCCACTAAGCAACACGCGAAGCATGATCTGGAACCATTTCGACTTTTTAGATCCACGGATAAAAAATGAAAAATAAAAAAATGGCACAGCCAAACGAGCCGCAAATAGGAAGAACGCGGTCAAACAGGTCAGATGAACAAGTTATTAGTCGGTAACGGAAGTCCCAGAAAAATGAAATGGGAAAAACCGGACGAAGTGAGCGTATTAGCACAACCCTGCGCTTATCTGTTGGAGAAAAAGTAAAAGGACAAATTTCAAAAATCAACACTCTCAAGAAAACCCCTTCCTGATAGCCACATTCTACGAGTTATCCGGACCTGCTGGCAAACCGACACCCTGCTACACCGCTCCGCGCTACACCTGACCAATAAATGAACATCTCCCACTACTAAATGCCTTGCAGTACTAGAAAAAAACGCGCTGGAATAAAAATCGTAACAGAAAATAGCTCCGGAGACTGCCTGAGCTACGAAATTAGATGGCGGTAAGCCAATGCGAGACGAACTGTTAAGTTCAAGCATTATCTAAAACGCATTTCGCCTAAGAAAGTGAACCGCTTTAAGTCCTTCGGTCTAAAAAAGCCATGCGCTAGGAAGCAGAACATTTAGCTACTTGCAAAAATGTTCACGCCAGAAGTTCTTGTAGAGAAGCACACGACACAAAAACAACACTCCTATTCTAGGGGCATCCATACCGTATTGAAAGAATGCGGAGACTCTAACTTGATAAATGTTGACGTTTAGTTTCGTCCAGCGAAAAGTACTAGAAGATACACAACGAAAAGGAGAACCAAAGAAATGAAGAACCGAAATTCCACGAAAACAAACACTTGAAACCAAGTGATGCGACATCGACAACATGGCGGCACTGTTGATAAGAAGTTCTTCAGTTTAGGGTAAGTCATCAATCAATGGGTATGCATTCTCTTTGACGGCTAATCCGGAAACATGACACATCCTGCCGTTGGGAGAAATTTTCGCGAAGTACGTCCCTCAGAACTTCCTCCTCTGGTTCGACCACCTCCTTCCATCCCCACCCCAAACAGGGAAAAACCTAGAAAAGTCAACATTCGAAAACATTTTTTTTCTACAGGGCAACCCCTCCCTCCATCAACCAAATGCGACTCGCCCTCGCTGGCGTAGACGTTCTCTGTCCGGAAATGTGACTGAACACGGTTCAAGCAGCTGTAAGCCAGCAGCTTTAATTCGAGCATTCGTGGGTAGCACTTGACAGTGCTACCCCACGAATGCTCGAATTAATCCCTCCGATTTCCCGTAATAATGACGCAAGCGCATCTACTGAATGCCTCATCAATTTGGAAACGCAGAATAGTAAGAAAAATGGAAAAGATTAACGAAATATTCAGGAGCACAAGCGGAGTAGAAATCCAAAATCACAACTGATAGTGGCACGAATGAACGAATGGCTAAATTCGAATCAGGCTGCTCTTCAAATTTTTGTAAAAACTTCACCCTGAACTAAACAGATTAGGGTAGATAATGTTAGGGGTGCTATTCGCACGTGTCGATAGCAATGGTACTGTGAATGCTGTTGATGGGCAATATCAATCCTGTACTTGTTAGGACATGTCATCTGAGAAGATATCGCATCGACAGGTGTGTTAGAACATGTTGCAAGCTACGTCATGACATTTTAAGGGATACCCTCAAGCGGCATACAACACACTCTACGAAGTTACGATTTCATCCAAAGAAAAATAGACTTCAAACAAAGTAACTGTGAAAAGACATCAATGAGGAGAAGTAATCGGTCAAAGAGGCTGGTACTACATTGTGGTAAAAATGGTAGTAGCCATTTCTTAATATCTGACAGAAATATACTCGAGAACGTTGTTTGCCCCGCCAATGTTGAAATCTGCAGGCGCACATAGCAAGAAAAAACCTGAATACGTGCAGCGGAAGAGAAAATGTTGCATCAACTCTGCCGTCAAATCTAGCGCAATGTGTGCGGTTGCGAACACATTTGACGAATCTATGAAAATTTTCTGGGTTTAAATCATACCATACAACAAACGCGTGATACATTTCCTTGAACCTCTCCGTGATTCTAGTACCATCAAAAAGCAAGAAAAAATTCGACAAAGCTTGCCAATACTCCGCAAAATAGTAAATCTACAATACAGAAATTCTTGACCGATGTGAAGAAAAAGCGATGTGCTTGTTTGGGACTAACGCCGCAGCGATGATAGAGCGCGCCACTTGCGCCTCAGCACTCTAGTTCTGGCGCCTCCTTCTATTGCCGAACCTGGGAGACGGTTAAGACAATCGTACGTTGTCGCGCGCGGCACATTGTGCGGCAGGGAGCCAGCGGATTGGAAGTAATCTATCCCAGCGATACAAAAGCACCTATGATTGTGTGCTATCACTTACCCGTTGAGTATGCTGGATTGAAGGGATCACGGCGCCAACGTAGTGACTTGGGGGCATTAACCGTACCTTTTCTCTAATCAAGGCTTGTTCTTAGTGAAGGATATGTCTTCTCTGCAGGACTATCCCTAGGCAACTGTGGCGGTCTGCGCTCTAGCCTGAACCTTTTTTGGGATTTGGGGGAACGGATAGGCGCGGACACAACGGCGCGGCAAACGCCCCCACCCACCCGCACACCCCTCCCCCGTCCTCCAGTCACTATAACACCTGGATCACTACTACAGGATTGAAACAAAAAACACTGCACCGGCGGGCCGGCAAGCACCTACTGGCTACCTCCAATTACAATCGGCGCCCGACAAATTTCCACGGAGATAGGCATTTAGTGCAATAGTTCGTGCAGTTCATGGAAAACCCAATTTTGCACAAAGGGCCCTTCAAAGGAACAAAATATTAGCAGCTTCATTTGCTTGCTTGCTATTCCTTCGTGGACGGCAGTTATCGCGCATTGCGACTGACCTTTCACGACAAGGCCAGCGTCTAGACCGTTGAAAACCGGTTCCAGTCTCGTTAAAAACTTTTCTTTGCTGCAGTAAAGTACATCAGAGTGAAAACGGCACAGTACAGAAGTAACGTGACCGTTGGCGAAAAAAAAAACGATTACAGCTTTGAGTCAGTCCACACAAATAAGAATGAAAATAAAAGCTGTATCAAACCCTCTGAAGGGCCATATAAGGCCGCGTTCACACTTTGCTCCACAGAATAATCCGCAATAAAGAAAGTATACATATCGATCATGGGGTCCGTGGAAACGGAAAACCGACAGCATAGCGCCGTTCTCTCAAGTACGGTCCTGTTTGCTGCGGACTGAGCGGTTAAGGGCCTAAGTTTGGCGTGGCGCCGCCGCTTCAACAATTGGTGTAAAACGAGCTGGCAGCGCGCCAGAGGCAGCCCCACACAACACCCCCGCTTTTGCAGCGAACAAGATATAACATCAGCTAATTCGCCCAACTAGAGGATTATATTGGAGATGTTTGCACATCGGCTGAATACGATTAGTAGACGAGTGGATGTCTATTCGGTACATTGACCCCGATCCACCTATAGACCGCGTTTGACCCAGGAATAACAGACTGAGTCATCGAGGTTGAGGTTCAAAAAAGCTTACCAACTACTGCAGGGATATACCCTACAAGGTTTCCACACTCTTCCCCTCTAGAAAAAACCTCAGGAAATTCAATTTAACTCGAAGGCTCTTTGAGCTCAACTCCAAAATGTAACAGATCCGGGAATGAGAGATTCGACTTGATGTACCTTGGAGAAATATGAATTCATATTAGAATACCAACTACTCTGCCCACCTGCTGACGCAAAATCACTTCTAATTAGGGCGCCTTACAACTTTATTCGGGGGGGGGGGTGAGGGATCCGTACAATGTGACTAGATCGCGACCTCACTCACAATAAAAATTAAGCTTAGAGCGCAGATGGGTGCAGTGGCGCAGAGTCTGTACTTTTTGCAAGAGCTACCTGAGGCAACTCTGACTGTCTGCGCTCCGGACTTGAACTTTCGCTAGGGGGGGACAGACACAGAAGCGCAACGAAGTGGTCCCCTCCATTCTGAAAACGTGTCAACGCCCAGGCAGTGTTCATCCACCAACAAGGATCAGTGAAAAGGATTGAAATACGTCATAAAGACCTGGCTCTGCTCAACAGGAGAGCCCGAATCAGAGGGATTACAGGGCCTTTCAACGGGATGTTCGCTCGCTAGGAGAGTCCACATGTATTTTCTCATCGGGCCTTCTAACCGAGCGTTTGAATGGAGTGAAATAGGGGAAGAAGGCTTCTGACCGAGCATTTGAAAGGAGGGGAATAAAGATAAAAATAAAAGAAGGAGGGAAAGAAAAGGAGAAGGGAAGAAGAAAAGAGGAGGAAGGCATCGCGGCAGACGAATATCCAGGGACGAAATCGGAGGTTGATTCATCATCGACAACGCTGCACGTTGATGAGACATCGGTTCTCCAGTTGGGCGGAGTCCCTAATCAATACCTGTCCAATCCTCTTCCCGTCTTATCCCAGAAGCTAAAACACCATCGCAGACTATCCGTTTTGATGGGACACGTAAACAGACTCAAGACATCTGAGAACGAGAAGGAAAAGAATTTGGTCGCTATTCTAATCAGGAGGGGCAGAAGCTCAGAGGAACTTAAGGCTCTATATACGAGGAACTGACAGTTACATTTATCAAATTCCTCCTAGAAGGGGTATAATCGCTCGAATTTCTGGCCTCACCAACCTCATTCACCGCTAGAGAGAATTACGGCCGAATGAGGTGTAAAACGGACGTTTTTACTGATTTTTTTGGGGGAAAGTTTCGGTATAGTTAGGCTAAATGGGGACAGCGAATATTACTCAGGGAACCTTGTACAAGCGGCCACCTTATGAAGACCGGTCACTCCTGTGACCAAGTGGCTCACTCTTACGGTTTCGCAGCTTTACAGGATTTTCCTGGTCAGATCAAATTAAGACCTGCTAGTTAAGAGAAACGATCACGAGGAACGAGAGAAGAGGCGAAATGCCCCCTCCAAGCCGAACAGAGCCAAATCTTCAACTCGGCTTTATCCATTCCCTCTTTGTCATCTATCTTCCTGAGCGGTGAATATGAACACGGCTTGGATATACAGAGTAAGCCTATTCAAAGAAGGTGCTGCTTAGCTAGTTTAATTCAGCTGAAGGGGAGGAACTGCCAGGACAGGCTTCTCTTAGGCTCCTCAAACTTCCTATGGAAACGAGAACACTCCATGATATCACAAGTGGCTGAAAGGGGTCAGTAGTGAATGACGAATCAACGCTTATATACGGCTTCCCCCTGTTGAACGCCCACTACAAAGTCTGGCGTTCACACACGTCACTATCAAGATTTTATCGTTCCGATCACGATCATTCTGACGTAAGAGAGAAACAGATGTCGGCGCACCACGTGGTTATCGCTGATTAATGGGTTGCAGTGTTCATAAATGCAGATGTGCACGTAGAATTCGACCCAAGAATTCAAGTAAATACGAGCTCGTTGTGGACTTTGAGCAGGTGGCTTCTCCGTAAACATGGTACGAGATGACGCCCTCTTGAAAAAAACTTCCAAACATCTGTGGGACACTCAAAATAACTGTGCTGTTTACTCACAACTAGTAAACAGTGATGGCAGGCAGACCAACCAAAAATCTACGATCGACGACAGCCTGAGAAGTAATGTAAAGCAGGCTATGTACGCTGGGGAATCTCCGGAGAGGGGGGGGGGGGTGTTTGGTCGCCGGAGTGAGGAGGTCGTTTTTGGCCTGAGTTTTTTTGACAGTCGATTACTGATTTGAGCTCAGAACTCTAGAAATCGATTTCTCGCGTTCCACCGCTCGTGGTGCCGCCGACTATGAACATTGTCTACCTGTTGTCAAGCACTAGTTCACAACCCCCCTGGTCCTTATACCAAAACTTATGGTCACTGAAAGGTTGAAAACTCGCGAGTAAAGAAACTTTTCCTATAGCTTCACGCGAAGCTGCGAGACCGCCCTCCGAATCTAGTTTGGTACCTGTCGAGCGAAAGCTTCAGTGAAATTACTAATCGCACTTTCCGCTTAGCGAGATCTTGTTTCAGAGCTCAAATAAATCACCGACTGTCAAAAAAAATCAGGCCAAAAACGACTCCCTCTCTCCAGCCACCAGACACAACCCCCTCCGGAGATTCCCCAGCGTGTCCTGTTTGAGATTACTTCTCAGGCTGTCGCAGATCGCAGATTGTTGGCTGGTTTGCCGTAACTGTTTACTGGTTAAGAGTGGACAGCACAGTTATTTTGAGTGTGCCACAGATGAAAGTTTGGAAGTTCTAGATTACTGGTGAGCGAATAAAAATGACACACGTTGTCCACCGCAAAGCGCATCATGGTTTGACCACATATTTCCAGAAATAGGACGAGCTACCCGTTCCCGAACTCCAAAGGAGTTACGAACAATAAACACTGCCTTTCGTCCCATTTTTTAATTGCCTCGAGGAAAATTAATGTCTTCAACGTGACTCATGATCCATTGTAGTGCCTCAACCGACAGAAAAAGGCCGTCTACCGGAAATTGTTGAAATACGTATAATGAAGACAGTCTCATAAACAACTGGCATTTCGACAAGCGGTGAACAAACGACGTTTGACTACAGCATTTGAACAAAGCTCGCCTTTACGGAGGGTGTTCTGCCCTCGCCGTACCATCAAGGTTATCGTCTCACCCAGACTCACAAAGTGCATAGGAAGCCCAAAGTTACAATTCATTACTCTTGCCAAGCGAGGTTGTCTGATGGAAACCCTTATTGGCCAGAGGTTTCGATCTTCTCGTCTTCTTCTGAAGGCGAAGGTACCACCAACATTCGGAGCGTGGCTCACGCTGTGTTAGTAAGAATAAAGCTATGGTTTTGGGATTGGAGGAAAACTGGTGAAAGGTAGGTTGTAAAAGGGTGCTGTACCGAAGCAGTGACTACTGTGGGTCGCTTTTAGCAAAACGTCTACACAACGCTATGGCGTGCCTCGTTCTGAAGACAACAGGAGTGGGGGAAAGTCGAAAAATATCGTCCAGAGTAACAGTTATCCGCTTGCACAAACTTTTAAGGTGGCGTGGGCCCCATGAATGGAATGACTTGTTGCCCCCCACTCTATATAAACAGAATGACAGCAAAAACAAACAACCAATTCAAAGTCTGATTGAAAGTGATAGGCAAACACTGAATTCTGTTCAAACACCATCCACCAAATGTGACGTCACCGAATACGACGTCATATAAAAACAACATCACGTAAACATACATAGATTACTGCGGTAAACAGCGTAGTTTTTGTAGACAACTATTCGACGAATGCGTATTAATTGTGCAGATTACCATGATTTGTTGGCAGTTTTGTGATTTTTTTCAAACGAATCACGTGTGAAGAGGTAATCAGTGGAATTTTTCTCAAGGGAGGAGGGGAAGGGGAGCATCCAAGGGATGGCGCAGTCTCTGTTTGTCACGTGTCGCAAAACAAAAACTGTACAGTAGCAATGTTCTCATCGGCAAGAGAAGGTAGGAAAAAGAATTTCCTTGTAACAATTTCACAAGGGCAGGAGCTGGGAGGATAAGAATAATCTATAGGATAAGAATCTATAGGCAACGTTTCAGCGAAAAAATTTTTTTGGTTTTTTGGGGTAGGAATAGTTTAAAAAGTGCCAAATTTTTTGGGTTTTTTGGGGTAGGAATAGTTCAATAGTGCCGAAAAGTGACTTGTACATCGGCTGACCCCCGCATAGGCCACATCGCATTCAATAAGCCACTACGATTCTGAATGGAAGTAGAATGCGTGCCGCATCCCACAAAGGGATTGATCAACGGCGAAGACTTTATCCTCTTTGATTTCCAAGTATTGCAGTAATTCAAGCATTTCAGGTGCTAAAGTAGTTGGTGGGAGGGCGAGCACATGGCAGCGCCTCTGTCAGGCAACACCATACATGGGGTATCCCGGGAGGGGGAGGGAGGGGTCGTATCTGCCTTGAAGAAACTTCCCGGTTGTTGACTTTTCCGGGCTTTTCTTGCTAGAAGTGCGCTATATACACCTTATATCCAAGAAAAGGAGAGGGCGTGGCTACGCACTTCATTTGAGCACGGCAAAGAAAACGCTTTCATGGAATATTTCATTCGAAGCAACTGTTCTTTCACTCTGTTTTATTCCCTTATTCTAGTCACGGACAACGACATGATTGCAGTTACCTCAAATGTTAACCCTTTCGCAGTCTCGCCATCTCTAGGATAGGGAGAGTAATCCTAGGCGGGAATTCTTTTTGGAAAAACTGATGCGTTTTAGGAGAAACCCGGAAAAGTTGTACAAGCGATATGGGGACGCCCGCGAGGGGCCCTCTCTTCTCCCACATCGGTTTTTCAAGTATTCATAAATTTCAGTATAGTTGGAAGTATATGTAGAAGAATATCAGGCATACAAACAAGTAACGAGCTCCCATGTGGGACAAATTTGTTCGGAAGGGTTACGAAACCCACACTTTTCAGTTACTAGCGTTTTCTTTCACAACAACAAACTGCACTAGTCATCGTGTGGTGACGACAGCTAGCGCAGGCCACACAGCGAGTGGACGTTTCAGTCATTTCATCATTGTGAAATCCTCATGGTGGCGTTGAGGAAAACATTCCCACGTTCCCGTCAGGGCACGTCCGCCCCCCTCCAGAAAAAGCAGTAGGACTGGCAAAAACTGAAGATGGCAGTTAGACTGAGGAGGGTCATGTTGCAAAAATCATCCCCAAAACGGCAGGACGTTCCCAGGGTTTCATGGAACCTAACAATTACTTTTGGACTGCGATCATTCATACCTTTGTAGGAGAAAAAATGAGGCAAACTATCACGCAGCCAAGCAGAAAATCAGGTATGGAAACCCAGGAGTGCGGGGAAGTAAGAGGAATAAACCGGTCACGCGCCACGTTTCTCTCGATCTCAGTTCACCCGCCACGATTTTCAGTAAACATAGCACAATCGGCGGCGAATCACAGCTGTTTAGCAGTCTAGTGGTATTTTTAAACAGAAAATGAAAAGAAATAAACAACAGAGTTTTACACATACATACATATAGGGGGGGGGCGAAGGTGGGTATAATGCGGTTTTCGATGTTGCAGCGTCAGCCGCTTATCAGATCGGACACGTGACGGGCCCTTTTTGCCCTCTTCCTGCCCAAGGTAGCAGAGATAGCGGGGAAACAGTTCAGCGCAAAATTCCTTTACATTATTACATGTTTTGCAGTGCAGTGCAGTGTGCAGTGAAACAAAAGAACAAAAATCAAAGGAAGAGAAGATTTAGGTCCCTGGAAAATGCTTTAAAGCCCCACGTACCGAAACAGTGAATTTGTTTTTGAATTTGTCAAAAGTAATGGGTACTAGAGCAATTTGCGGCGTAGTTTGCTGGCGGGGGTGGGGGCATTTTGCACTTTCGTTGCTTCACTAGTTCTGGTTTACAAGTCTCACTCTGGTGAAACCTGTGAACTCTTGTGAAGCTGGAGCAAGCTCGTCAAGCCATCATGGTAAAACCTGTCAACTCGAGAAGAGGCTGCCTAGATGGGTCGACATGTCGATGGGAAGTCGTTAATGTAGTGCCCCCCCCCGCACCCTCCCGTCGCCAAACAGCGCCCTCTTCTGCTCATCCCTTACCTACCCCGTTCCTGCCTGGAAGCTGTCGAAAAGAAAATTTGAACCGTTCCCTTCAATTCTGGTCGGAACCAAAATAAAGGCAGCTCCGGATTCAAAAATCATGAGTTGCGCCCCTCAAACGTTTACGACGAGAGCTTAAGCAATACAAAAAGTGAGTAGAGCAGCAGAAAAAAAACCAGCTCGTAATGCCTTGTATAGAACCCCATGCCGAACCGCGTTTGTGCGTGCATAAGGCAAACAAAGGGCGTGGTCGGCCGAGTTTTCGCTTGGTGCCTGCTCTTTCTCCTTGTCGCCTACGACAAGAGAGAGAGAGAGAGAGAGCAGCGGAACAACGGCACCATCAGAGGTCTCTCAGAAATGAAAGTTGGGCGTTGCCGCGGTCAGTGGGCGGAGCCGTGTTCCCTCGCATGGATAGTTTCCTTTTGAAGTTGTTCTGTGTCCCTG
>MU917705.1:6730-27836 GCA_036418165.1 Cooperia oncophora | reverse complement strand
ATCCTCGGAGGTCATTACCTCCCACATGAGGGTGCGCCCTACCGTTGGCGAAAGTTTTCGCAAAATACACCTCGAGTTTCCTCCTCTGGTGCGACCTTCCTTCCTTATCCCCTTGCCACCTACCGTCTTTCTAGATTCTCCCAGAACATTTCACTCTCCTCTTACATTCTCTCATTCTCCCACGAGGGAGGTACACTCTGTATCCAGAAGATGAACTGGTCGTAGTTGCGTCCCTCGTGGACGCAGTGGCCTTAAAAAAAATTGGTGATTCCCGCCAAACAAATGATTGGATGTTCCCATTCAAGACCTAATGATCCTTAACTGGTGGAATTGAAGCCTGACGAGCCGACTGCCACTAGGAAGTGGCGAAAATCCTCAATACAGCTGTCACGAGCGGCACTGAGTCCGCAATTACGACCCCCTTCCACCATGGAGATACACAGTGTATGCAACGCGCAAGAAACGGGAAACTGAGGAAAGTCAACATCTGCAGACATTTTTCTCGGAGGTCGATACGACCCCTCCCTCCAGCGAACAATTACGCACCCCTGAGAATCCATAACTATGACGTGCCCTGCCCCAGATAGCCCTTTTGTAAATATCCTATGACAAAAACGTCTGCCCGAAACTGGCATAATCCCACGACAAAAGAGGCATATTGTACAGTATCCCTGCCGCGACCAAATCGTCATACAATTCACGTTCGTTATAGGCAATAGATGGAAATTCGATCGACTATTAGACCTCATCTAAACTTGGTGGGAGCCGGTTGTCGGGCCATAAGCGCCGAGAAAAACGGTCAGTATCGCCGTCAACGACTCCACTACCATGCACCGTCATATCGACGCGGTTATGCGGGTTGGCGCTAGCGCTATACGCCTCTATCAGAAGGGTTAGCCAACCCGAACCAGCCAGCCTGTCGTCGAGAGTTTGTCAAACGTCGTTTCTAGGTCGCACATTAGATTGTTGATGGATCGTTGTGATCGTGTGCGTCGCATTTTTCCGCCACTACAATCGCTCCTCTGTCAGGTGCCTGGCGCTACGAGGATTTCCCTTTTGACGCCCGCCTGATCTTGTCCCCATTTTCGGCAAAAAATCGCTAACGTCGTTCCTCTATCGTTCGCATTCGCTTTCCACTTCCGGACCCTAATTGAATATTTTTTGTACAAAATTTTTCTGTTTGTCTGAAGGTTTTCTGGCAGGACCCCTAAGCAACAGAACCTTTTCCATTCATCATGGATTGTGCTCCCCAGCACTGATGGCATTGATTTCCAATAAATCGATCTCCACAACTGCGAGCATTTCCACCAGTATCGCCATGGTAATCCTTGCAACCGAAAAGTCGACTAAGATACAATGGGGAGGGATTGTTTAGCCTAATGTTCGACTTACGAACAAATGGCACTGCTCTTCTTACCCCAGCGCTATTCTACCGAAAAAAATGCAAAATCGATTTTGTCGATCCTGTTCTATTGAATAATTGAGCTCTTCTTCACCTTACCCCCACCCTCTCATCCTTCGTCTTGACGGATTCCCGCTTCTGGGAGGGGGGGGGGGGCAGTGGGATGTTACTGAAGCGAATTTTTTAAACCGTTGGGTACTGCAATCCTTCAGAAAGCCAAGGAACAGTCTGATAGTGCATAAATTGGGAGTCTGTTCACTATATAATCTCTTTGGGTTTCCATATTTCTATTTCCGATCTCATGGTCAGTGGAGTGGCCGA
The DNA here is from genome assembly GCA_036418165.1 of Cooperia oncophora. NCBI lineage: Eukaryota > Metazoa > Nematoda > Chromadorea > Rhabditida > Trichostrongylidae > Cooperia > Cooperia oncophora. The sequence goes on along the minus strand of MU917705.1, from coordinate 26,113 downwards.
GCCCCTGTCGAGCGGGATTTCTGCTGCCCCTCCTTCTACACGACCCGCGTTCCACCCTGTTTTTCATTTTCTCGATTTTCTCGTTTTCATAGGTGAGGTGGTTGGCCCCACAGCGGGTTTCTGGTTTTATGTAACTGCTGCATATATGGCCAGTCAGACAGCCTGTCTCCAAGAGAATCCATGGAGCAATTCAGGACCCGTGATTGACGAAATAACGGTAGTTCAAGGAAGGGCCGAAACGAACCAGTTGTGTTCTGGAGTAATTCCCTTTTCTAATCATTAGCTTTTCTTTTTTTCGTTCACAGTCGTTGAACTAGATCTATTTCTGCAACATTCCCAACGAGCTGTGGGACTTTTTCATGTTACATTCAGGACATTCCCAAGGGAAAGCTGGACAGCAGCCGTAACTTGCTTAGTCCATCAACTTCTGGACTTTCCGCGTACCGAATTCGGATTTCCGTCTGCGAGCCCTTGACAAGCTGTCCTCTCCGCGTTCAAACCCATTTCTTTTTTTAGTTTCATGTCGTAAATTAGGCTATTAGCTGCACCATGAGTTGTTTATTTTGGGAGTTGATAGACAATCAGGCCGCCACTTTCCCTCCAATATTCACACCTTGACTCTTCTACGCTCAATGTATTGATTTTCCATAAATCGATTTCCGTCACGTAGTGTCCGATTTCCGTTTTGGATGATTTTCTCGGAAAAAGTTTACGCTATGCTGTGATAATCTACTCATTCCATCAATCTCTCGTTTTTTCAAGTTCCGATTTCCGTTATAAAAGCCAAGATTACTCTAGGCAAGACAATGATTTATTTACCTATTTATTTATCCATTTATTATTTATTTATCTATTTATTCGTCTATTTATTTACCTGAAAATATGAATGGATATGAAATGTCTACTGCCCTTTTTGTAATATACTCATCCCAGGTAGCCTCAATTTTCTCCTTTCTTGTTGCACCTATCTCCCAGACGATGGTACCAAGCTCACAGCGGTCCAAATAGACTACTCGGTTACCAAGACCACGGTCCCACAGATAATTAGGAATACTCATAGCCACTGACAATAAGTAATTATACGAACAGGTCACGAGTAGAAATTACCGTAACCAGCGTCCGATTAGATCAATCCGCCCTCTTAATCTCTTTCTGCTCCATTTCAGAACGCTGCGTTTGGTCTCCAGGATTTTGGGAGATCTCTTCGGATCCACCCGGTCATACATACATTTGCTTTTGCTGGCTTCCAGCCTTTTATCTAGCTCAGGTTAGACCTTAAGATGTACTCTGACGAATCCACGTAATCTGAGTATGAAAACCCCAGCGCGTAATTCGCGTCGCGCCAAATTTGGCTCCTTCAGCACCCCCCCCCCCCACCTACCCAGTCGTCCCTGCTCTCTTCTCTCTTGGATCTTCCTACTCCTCCACATTTCCCTTTCATATGACGGATGTGACTAATGGGCGACAGGAAAGTTGTTTGTAAGGAACATACGGATCTCTTAGATCGCAATCTGGTAGTCATGCATTGGGAAACGAGTCAGGGTATCGATACTATCGATAAGTGATAGTAAGAGACGGTAGCGGTTGCGCCACAAGGTCAAAAGCAAATATTGAACCTTGCATAGAAAATTCAAGCTTGCGCGGCGAGTCTTGTGGTTTGTTTGGTGCAGAATTCTTTCGATAGGACTCTCTAGAGTCCTCAGCAGGTCTAAATCCTGCCTCTTAGGTAACCCTTCTGATTCTGTACACTTCTAGACTGAGGGTTAGCCTGTGAATCAAATAGATGTTAGCTGAGAGTCTAGCTACACATCGTAGCTCATCTTGGGTACCCTTTCCTTCTTCTCTTTCAGCGCCTGATCGCCTAGCATCCGTGAGCAGCGCACGGCTCAGTGAAGGAGTCTTCGCCGAGGGGTTGTATCGGAGCCTCTCTGAGGGTTACTATATTTGACTGGCTGAATCTGCAAGATGCAGAGCAGATCCTCCTCAGCCTAGATCGACGAGTTTTTTTGAAGTCCATCGAGTTGGAGGGAGTAGGTGACGTTGAACGTTTCAAGTTAATGGACTTCGGGCTAAATGGCCAATTTACCTCGTCGCCATGACATATATTGGCCGATGCAGGTAAGGTGGCGCCATGTGGATTGAACGCTCCCTCGAATAACCCAACTAACCCTTTCTTCTTTGGCCCTTCATAATGGATTTATTTATTTATCGCTTCAACTACATACTTTATTTTTTATCTTCTTATTTATTGGCAGAGCTGGTGCAGTGACAGTAGGGCCCCTTAATAAATACTGGATCGGTTCCTGCTCAGGCCAACTAAGCCTTCTATCTTTTGGGAACGGTAAATTGGTACCACATCCGTCTGGAGGATAAAAATACTGGCGTACATTGGCTAGCCCCCACAAGTCACTGCCTTCTTTTACAGAGCTCTGGAATACTACGAAGAAATAGTATGAAGTCAGGAGGATTCAGGGAGATACTAGAGAGGATGTAGTGACGGTGGGGGAGGGTCCTACCAGAGGAAGGAAATTTGAGTGAGAGAGGTCGTGCTTTGTAAAATTTTCCACAACGGCAGGACGTGCCTGGATGGGAGGATTTTCCATTTCCTTTTCCCCCTTCACCTAATTCTGTTTCGTATCACTCCTTCCCAGACGGTCATTCAGCTTGCCGTTCGTGCTCGATTGTGAGTCAGACGTACGTCAACGAATTCGTCTATTCTTGTGCTGTTTGATTTGGCGATAGGATAGATGGGTGCGGCATGGTGCGCCAAGACGGTCAGAATACGAATGTCGTTTTACCGTCTAAAAAGCACAAAGCCTACGCGTCCTTGAATGTCCACTTGCACTTCGTATTTCTTCCCACTTCACGTGTACGATTCATTCATCAACACGAGGATCTATTCATCTTTCATAATGAAAGCGAAGGGCAGTCAAAGAGCGCGAGGGGAGCCAGGTGGTGATGGCGCACGGTGTTCGTACGGCGCGATCGCGCTCATTGCGCTCCAAGCGCTACTCACCCACACACAAGATTGCCTTTGTGATCCGACTGCCGAGTGTGAAGTGAAGGTCGTCACACAACCAACCACACAGCCCCCACATCGTTCTCCAAATCTCTCACCATTCTGTAAATTCCTGTTCTTTTTGAATAGAGGGCGCCCCGCGGCTAGATGTTTAGCTTGATGCGATTTAGGTTTCCGTAAATAGAAGGATAATATGCCAGGCTACTGAAGCGTCTTCTATGCACGCCACACTCTCGGGTTCTGTTCGAAACAGGAAAGGCATTTGGATTTGTGTTGATTTCGATCCACTAAACCCCCCCCCCCACATGTGCAATACTTAGTCACGGACTGTGGCAATAGTTCCAATTGGGAATATCTCTGCCGACACCACCTTGATATGGCTGTGCGCGAGTTAAACAATGAAGATGACGAGGCAGTCAATATAAAAAATTACTTTACTTTACTTTTATTTTGTTTAATTTTTCTCACATCTCTTGTTCGGCCAGCGGCCGTGATGAGGAGATTTTGGCAGTTTGGCGACGGGGGAGGGGACTTTGCACTTTTGCCGCTTTTCACCGACGTGTCGAGCCATCGAGAGAGCCTCACGAGAGTTGACATGTTTTATCATGGTGGCTGGACGAGCTTGCTCCAGCTACACAAGAGTTCACAGGTTTCACCAGAGTGAGACTTGTTATCGGAACTAGTGAAGCTGCGAAAGTGCAAAATGCCCCCCTGTGGCCAAACAGCGCCGGGATTTCAGCTACTTGATATCCTTTCTACTACCGTTCTAATGGCGTGTACGCTGCTTTACCACGCTCTACATGACCCAAAGAAGAAGGCAGGATGTTTCTATTGTTGTGCAGCGATCAACAGAAAAAAGCATTTTGTAAGTTTTACAATCTGAAGGGGAGAGGGGGGGGGGGGAATTTAGAGGTCTTCGTGGCAGAAGTAAGAATAATGTCCCCAAAAGAAATGCAGTTCCTTGTCGCACATCATCCATACCCGAAGTCTTCCTCCTAAAGTTCAAGCAAAACTCCTTACCTTTTTCGCATGAATCCCAATAAAGAACAAGGAGTCTTTGAGATGCCCACCCACGTCATTAGGGCTGGATTTTGTTAAGCCTTCTACATGGAGCCTCGATCGCTGGATAGAACCGTTAACACTTGGGGCACCCGGAATGAGCCATATTTTCAATCTGTGCATGAAATTGCAACGCATTCCAGTGTACTCTCCTCATCATTACGGACTGTCGGGGCGGGTCAGTGCGGCTGCGTTTTCCGCGGTGCCAAAGTCTTTCTGCACCAGTTGTTGAAGCGAGCAAATGACATGACAGCATTATATCCTTCGTATTACTCGTTTTCTACCACTTTTTGTCGCATACGCGTTTCAACGAAAAGGCTGAGAACGGCTTCAAACAGTGTGCGCACTCCTACTGGCTGATACGCCCCGACAGTCCGTAATGATGAGGAGAGTATGTATTGGGCGATGGACTTATAGTTGACTTTCACAGAGAAGAGGGATCATACATGGTTTCGCAATTTTTTCGGTCACTCCGCCCCCCCCCCCCCGCTCCTCACCCGACGAAAGTCTTTGGGCAAAACTTCCCCAGGAAAAAGTAACGCAATTTCGGGGAAAAAAGTCCGGAAAAGTGGTGGGAATTTGTGAGAACTTATGAAGATGGTAACATGGATGGGGGATGCTAAAGGGGGTCGTACCAGAGGGGAACGTACTAAGGGTGAGGATCGTATTTTGCAGCACTTTTCCCCAACGCAAGCATGTGCCCTACCTCTAGAAATCAGTCCAATAAGGCAGCGTGCAGACTTCGCGACGGCAGCGCTTCGGTCGCGCGTTCGACGCGATCGATGCGCATGCTTTCGACTGCATTGATCGCGTCGAACGCGCGACCGAAGCGCTGCCGTCGCGAAGTCTGAACGCTGCCTGATACCAACCTACAATAATTTTTATTTTCCCGAACTATATTTCCATTGCAGCACCTACCCTGTAATCATTTGAAAAGGGGGGGGGGGTATGGATTTCCATTCCAGGATTGTTCAGGGCCGATGCTGCGCCTCCATCCACTGCACATTTCCACTGATAATGTGCGCGTGAAGGTCATCACTAAGCAAATTAACAACAAATAAAAAGTAAATAAATGGAACACAAGTAGACAAACAAACCAACGAGTGTTTGGTCGGCTTTCAGAGGGCATTTTGCAGTTCCGTTAGTTCCGTTTGTTAATTCATGTTAGGTGGAAGGTCTCATTGTAGACACCCCGAAATACCTGTGATGCTGTGAAATCGTTTGAGCCAGCCACTTTAGTCTTACGAACTTGGCGGAGGCACCAGATAGCACTCAGCTAAACTTGTACAGAATGTGGCCTTACAAGTTCAGCTGAGTACTACATATCTGGTGCTCCCACCAAGCTGATGTGCGACAGTAAATAAATAAGCAAATCATCACCACCAATCTTATGCATTCGCTCTACCTGCAAGTGCCTGTATTCCAGTTATCCCATGCCATGTGTACGTTACCCGCCAGCTCATGTCTCTATGGGTAAATAAAGACCGGCTACGACACGAGGGCAAAAAGTAGTCCGATATATTGCGCAGTCGTCACCTGCTTTCGCAAAGGTCACGTATCTGTACTGTCACTAATGTCCTGCTTGTACTTTCAGCGGAAGTTTATTTTTCCTTCCTTCTTCTCACTTGATAAATATGTGCACTGCGGTTTACAGTCATTATCTCAGCAAACGTGAGGGCGTGTGAAGGGAGTAGATTGGAACCTAACCAGAACAGCCCTTTCGGCGCAGTTTGGCAACGGGGGGGAGGCATTTTGCACTTTGACTAGTTCCATTTTACAAGTCTCACTCTGGTGAAACCTGTGAACTCTTGTGAAGCTGGAGCAAGCTCGTCAAGCCATCATGGTAAAACCTGTCAACTCGAGAAGAGGCTGTCTAGATGGGTCGACACGCCCATGGGAAGGAGCGTCCAATCCACTCCTCTCACTTGGGGAGGAATATAGCCTCCATGTCAGAAACGCCTGAAATTCCACCCTTCCCTACAGTTGTCACACTATCACGTTAATGCAGATCACGGCATGTCCTGTTGCTGGAGAGAACCTTTGCAAAATACGACCCCCCTCATAAATTTCCTTCCCTATTACTTTCCAGAAAAAAATTCTCCAATCCTTCGGTTTTTCCCGAAAAAGTGCTGTCAAGCTGGGCAGGCACGACCATTTTGGCAGCTGCTCTTCATTGTTTGAGCTCATGCCCTTCCAAACGCGCTCACGATTTTGACGGGACTCGGATGCATGGCTCACCTGAAAGGGTGTACAGGTGTGCTCTATTATACTTGTTTTTATTGAGTGCACATAGCTAAAGTCATGATCCCTGCAAAAAATAGGGCGTGTGACGGGGCGCGGATTGGAGCGCTGACAAGACAGCCTTTCCACCAATGATGCCATCCTGACTCCGCAACTATAGGCCGGGAGATCTTTCCGGCCACACTACAACTCACGCCCCTTCTCACAGTTTGCTAAGTGTTCCCATCTCCGTTTCAATCAGCTTTTTTCCATTCGGAAATTACTGTTCAGGAACAATGCCGGGTACTGTAGCGGTTCTTCTACAATTCTTTACGATCGGCTAATTCCAACTTGCTCGAATTACGCCGATTACTTCAGTCATTTAAAAACTAATAATAAAAGTCAGCGCTGGGCAAAAAGCGTAATGTCATGTCGCCCCGGTTCGAACAATCAGATGTGTTCCAGTGAAGGTCTAGTGTCGAGACGTGTTCAAGTAGGTAATTACCTAGGTATGTTGTTCCAAGTAGGTAATTACTAGCACTACATTGCAACTGGTTCTATTGTAAGGGCATCCAATCAGCTGGCCAACAGTCTGTCACACCCCCATGGTCCCGGTCAGATATTTGCAGTTGTCGTTGACCTCGGCGCCCTCTCGCGCGGTCAGTGCCGTATTGTTTTGTGTGGAGAGGAGAACGCGACGACCCCGGCCGGCGGGTGGCAGGCCCGTTGTTCGCCGCAGCCGCCCTGCCCACTCCCCACTTTGTGCACCCGGTCTGCTCTTCTCTTCTCGCCATCGGTATAGTGCATATCCAGGTCGTCGTTACTGGCTGGGACATCGATTTTCCCACTCAGCACTTTGGTAGGAGGAGACTTCTGCACTCGGACCCATGCTTAAAGTTCACTTGTGTTGTTTTTCAAGGCTAATTAGCCTTTCTGCCAGCGGCAACCATTATGTCCTCGAGAATCTTTTCACAGAGTGCTTTCCAAAGGGTATTCATGGTCGAGTTCTTTGTGGAGTAGGACTGAGCGCTGGGTCAAAAAACAGCCGACAAAGGTTCGCGAGGGTTTTTTGGGCGTTCACTTTTTCCAGTCGCTTTCCGACATGCCACATAGCATTTATCCATCTGTCACCCCGCCCGAAATCATCACTTTCATGTCGTCGCTTTCCGCCGAACCATTCTCATTACGTATCGATAACGCTCAAGAGGGCAATCCAATGAGGCGCGGTCACGAGGTCCGCCTCGCGTCCGAGTACAGTCCCAGTTCCGGCGCCCTTTGAGGCGCCTTTCCGCTCCTTCAGCTAATTTGACGTCATTTGTCAGATGACGTTGGCTGGTAGCCATCATGTGCATACATCATGCGCCTATGAAATCACACGGACGACCGTTCGTTTGCTCCGTTCTTTTGAGACCGACGACGTCTGGACGAACGATGCCTGGCCATCGTGGCCGTCATTCGTCGATATTCACTGCCATCCCAACGACGATCACAATCGGCTGCGATTCGCGCCGAGGCTATCGTCCATACAGATCGGCTCGCACCCCTGCGCCTTCTCAGCAGACTTAGGCCCAAATGTGAACCTGCGATAATTGCTTTCGCTAATACTAACCTCTCGGTCCACCTGTCCCTACCGCTTGCACAAATCCGAGACGTTCTAAGCTCAACCACCAACGATGAAAATGGGATATTGGTGCAGAAACCCAAGTACCTAGGTACATGTTCTCACGATCTGGAAACGCCTGGCACAAGCACGTCGTATCTCGACTCACGCGCGGGGGGGGAGGAGGAGGGTCGTAATTAGTCAAAGGAGAGAGGTTGGGTGTTGCATTTACCTTGGAGAAAATAGGCAGACTTGTTGGACCTTTCTCATTCGCGTCTTCTGTTTCAAGTGGCGCCTCCTCCGCTCCCGGCAGTACAATCCTCAGTTCCGAGCCCCTTTGACGTCCATTCCCTCTATCATCAAATTTGACGTCATTTGTCAGATGACGCCAAATAGGCTGAAAAGTTTTTGAGGTTGAGGAAGGAAGTGTTAGATCTCTCTGATGCGAAAGGGGGGGCGGGAGGACGTTACAATAGTACCAGAGGAGGTATTCTTGAGGGGGAGAGGTCGTATTTTACAAAAGGTTCCCTCAAAGGCAGGACGTGCCCTGACCCTAGATTTATCACAGCTCGTCTTGTAGAGTCATATCTTAATGCTTAATAACTCCGATATGACCTCTAGCCTCCCTACCCCATTTTACCCCTGCCAATCCTCTTCTCTGAATATGACTTCTTTTTGCTTCTACAATCGAATTAATAGACATTAGAGACCCAGAGCGACGTGAAAGGGCAGAATTGGTGCAAAAACCGAGGGCATTACTCCTTCTCCGTAGCCCTCCAGACCTCCTCGTTTATGAACCTCATAAACTCTAACCCCTCGCTACCCTGAGCTTGTATGGCATCCTACTCGTTTCGCTGACTGTTTTCCCCACTACAACGCTCCTCATTGCCCTTTTCGCCCCATCTTTCTTGAAATGTAGCACTATCCGGGTATTTTTATCCAACATCTGGGTATATGTTGGATAGAGACGCCCATATGACGCTGAGAACGAAAATTCCGTCCACGAGCTGGCGAACTTTTCTTCTCGTCGCCCTTCATGATATTAAACATCCTTTCCTCTTTAGGCAGCGCCCTTCCGCCTGAGGGGAGTGTATTGAGGACTCCTTGTATGATGAGTGGTGCTATCTGAAACAGATGAGAATTTTTGCCCAGGCCTATATTGAATGAGTTGCGACAAAGGTCAACTAACTTCTTTAGGTAAAATTTGTGTCCCACACTACAGTTGTCTCGACTTTGCCCTAGGAGGTCTTTGAATGTCCCTCCCAAGGCGAACAGCACCCTTTATGGAATATCTCAATTAGCTAATAGCTTTCGTATACCCACCCTATCCCTAACCTGACCTTGTACGGAGCCCTAGCCGTTTCATTCGAAAACTACGCGATTCGAATCCTTCCCGGTACTTTTCCGCGAGTTCGCAGTTTTTCTTCGGTTTTTCGAATTCCTCCGTTTCTCTCAGCAGCCGTAGATGAATCATCGAAAGGGTATGTTTCCTAGTCGTAGATCTCTTCATAAGATCTTTTCAACTATCTTTCGGCACCTTGCTGAATCGAGTTTTTTTTTCCATCCAGCGAAAAGGGGGGATAGTTATTGTATCCTTGTTTTTATGCAACACTCATACTAGTTTTGTATCCGCTCTATACCTACTACATAGCACCCAACCCTCATCCTCTATACTGTGCGAATAGTTTGTGGGATATGAGGTGCTTATTAGTCGCGATTCGGGTTGGTGGGGGCATTTTTTTGATTCCCATCAATCACTGCCGATGTGTGAAGACCTGTAAACTCTTGTAAAGCTATGTAATAGCTCGAGCTTCGTTCACACTTGACAAGAGTGTACAGGTCTTACCAAGATGAAACTTGCAATTTAGCAGAAACTAGCACAAGAAACCAACGAATGTGTGAATTGCCCCTCTAAGCCGAACACCGCCTTCCAACAATGTTTAATTCATTCATTACTTATTCATTTACTTGTTCTCGTAAAAATTCCTCACTTCGACAACTGTTTCAATGTTATTTATGAATTTTTCTAGGTTGAGAACATGGCGTGCACAGAGTTATTTCTTTACTGATGTTCATTTCTGAATATTTACTAACAGGTATACTTAATGAACACTAAGAAGTTGTGAAAATAGTTAAAACTTTCTAAAACTCTCCAATCTTCTAAAAATCAACGCGCAACTGCTTTCCCACTAACGAGTGCGCATTCGAATAGCGTATTGATTTTGCGCGCATTCAATCAAATCTGTCCACATGGCATTGGCTTCTACGAAGCAGTTCAACGTGTGAAAACAAGTGTAAACCTCAAGCTTTTGCCATGAGAAAGAAAATGTGGTAAAATAAAATACAAAATTAAATAAAATATAATGAGAGCAAATAAACAGTCAATAGTCGTACACAAGTACGTACCGATATCTCGGATTGGCTGTATTTTTATGACAAAATCAGTTCAGTCTCCAAGTTTACACCGCGCATGACTGTTTCCACTTACGACTGTGCATTGGGATAGTGTATTGATTTTACGCACATCCACTCAATATCCGTTCACAAAGCTCCTGCTCGTATAAAACGGTCGAAGCGTGAAAATAATTTCAAACCTGGAGATTTCACAGGAGAAAAGAAAATAAGATAGAATAATATAAAATATACTGTTGTTCGCTGCGGATGATGGAGGCGTATCAGGTGGGGTGGATTATGGCGCAGTCCGAGCCCGTTCCTAAGCTTTTTTATTCCTTCGGCAAACAAGACTATCATATCGTTCGTATCAGTCATTTTCCTCCAATTCTTGTGAGCGCGCCAGACGCAGCCGCACTGACACGCCCCGTCATACGCAGCGAACAACACTTCAAATAAGTGACATCATAAAGAGTAAATAATACGAAATTTTCGCTGCTCCAGCAATTTGAACATGATCATGCTCTAGGCCTTGTCCTCCTAAATCAGGCACCGAAAAGGAATAAATCAGAATCTCCCCATGGCTAATCCAAGCAGATGTCCATTTAAGAAGCCGTGGCGCCGGGATGACCTCATCCCTTTTGGTCGAATCCGCTTAACGATGGCTGCCAGAGACAAATTATTGGACCGCTCGTCATCGCTGGCGGGGTGGTGCAGCCAGCAGTCGCCATCTGATTAGCCCACTGGTCTCACAGCTGACTGACGACAGCTGCCTGCTATCCTCAGCAAATAAGTGCTCCCGATGTTCTGGGGCCATCATCGCCTATCGCGGGCTAAGTTTACGCCTAGCGCCTACGATTTTCGGTCTTATCGCGGCCGTCTTGTGGCGTCCACTATCTCGACACTTTCAGTTTTCACCCAACACTTTTCCCGATATCCGAAACCAATCAACGGGACAAATGCAAACAAACACTTCTTTCCTGTTCTATCGTTTGAGCAAATTAACTGTTGAATAGGAATTCGGAACTGCGCATCAGTTCAAAGAAGCATCAGATTTCTCTCTGACGCTTCCTTCGTCTATTTAGAGCAATCCGACGTTGATTGGCTGTAATGCTTTCTCGCTGGGTTTATACTTCCTCACTGTCTGCAAAAATGCGTCATTCAAACTTTTGTATATGACTCTGCGCAAAAATATGTCATATATTTTGCCATCTGATTCATATTCCCGAATATTATAACACTACATAGTGAGCGAAAAGAACTTACCAGACGGCAGTAACATTGAGCAGTTGCGTGCTTCTTCTCAAAATAAGCACGATTATTGATCTCGATTGATCTATGCATCACAATTCGTGCTAATAATATCCTGAAAAAAGTGAGCTCTCGACTTTTAATGAAGCATTCAGTTTGGAGCATTTGAATTTTTGTGACTTACGAGTACTCATGGGTGAGCTAAGTGGAGGCTAACTTATGTGGGAAGGGGCGGGGGGGGGGAGCAACGAGGTTGCTGAGAAGCAGCCACGCAGAGAAGATGTAGCTTGACTAAGCCTGGCGAGTGTCCCCTAACTACCTTAGCGCCCATGGGTGAGCAAATATTCATAGGTACATAATGGCGCTATTCTTCTTGCACTTAATACTGTCAAAAAATAATTGTGAGCTATAAAATTGAGTTTGTGCATAAAGGGGAAGGAAGGAGCTCTAGAGTGGACAGACCATTTCGTTTGTGCAAAAAGTCGTAGTTTCAAGTGCAATGGATACAGTTGTGCAAACAGTCGTGATTTTGGGTGCACTGCACCAAATTGCCCCACCTTATTAGCATAGCGCGGCAGGATGGCACTTTCCTTGACTTTTTTGACAGATTTTTCTTCTCCTTATGGTGCTTGTATTCGTAATACAATCTTTGTTCGCTCTCTTTTACTTTGCATGCATGAAAGTAGTTTCTAAACAAGTTCTAATCAAATATCATTGCTGTTGGAGTCCTTTATTTGTAATTGCGTCTCAAACATTTTTGGAGAGCTCGGAAAAGGTCGAGAAAATGAATTAATAACGACGTTTTTGGCATTCTTCGTAGAAAAATAGTGCACACGAACAAAAACTCCGTCTCTACGTTTCCTCTCTCCCGAAGACGCAGTCGGGCGTGCCCCGTTGAAAATCTCGCAAATAAATCACGAAGCCGTCATTACGTTCCTCTTGCCTCAGTGAACGCTCTTTATAGCCTCCTTTGAAGGGCCGACTGCCACAGAGTTCGTTGCTCTTTCCCTTCTTTTCCCGACAACATTCCACACTCTGGGTTAGGAAAGACCTTGGGCAGCCCCTGAAGGTCGTAATTATCACACTTTGGACCCAAAAGTACACTGGACCTCACCATCAGTTCTCAGAAGGCTTCAACTCCCCAGAGAGCAGACTAATTTCTATTAGGGGAAACAGTCTGTTTCTAGAAGAAACAAGGTTTCCACGGATTCTCCTTGGGTTCATGTAATTTCACTTCATCAAGTCGTACGAAACATAAAACCATTTACTGCTGGAAGCGTACAGCAAAGTTTTTTGCCGTTAGCAAAGCATAGGTATCGATCAGCGTATGGCAGCGTACGGCGGCCTTTTCAGCGACTGCAGAGAACTTCAAAATTACCCGCGGAACGCTCAAAACGACGCTGACGCAAAGTATGAACGCTGCCTTACTCGCGTAAAATCGATACCTATTTGCTCCTTGTACACGCTGATCAAAAAAACCTGTTAAGAGATTATTCGGATCTGAGCATCTAGCTACGCGGTCTGTTACATTACCTATTTACAAGATGGTGCACCGTCTTGGTGATGGTGTAAATACGCTCCCCTCTCACACCTTACCTACCATTTCACGGAATTCTTTCGCCTACCAGTTTCCCAAAAATTATACCACTTTCTCTGAGAAAACTACTGTCGAGTGGGAGCACACGCAATGGGGAAAAAAGTAACAGTTGGGGACATTTTCTCCCGGCTGGGGAAAGTTTCTTTCAGGGCCAGATACGATCTTCCCCTTCTCCCTTTCCCATCCCACCGATCAGGTACTACCGCGATGAGATTCTGTCGAAGACGCAGTACTTTGCTTGTTAAAGGGTGACTGTCGTTGACGTCACGTAACTTGTTAATGACGTGTCTTGGCGATGTAGGTTTCCTCGTCATTAGGCACTAGATGGCACCTTACCTCCTAACTTTAAAAAGTAACGGTCGTGTGCCACACCTGCGCTTGTTTACCTTCTGAGGTAAGATTGCAAGGTTGTTAGAGAACTTGCCATGTCGGAAATGTGGCCATTAACGAGATGATTGACGGGTCGATCGCGTTGTGGAGAGCGAGAAATTCGAAAAGAGGGTCTTTTTTGAATCTGGCCGCTGATGGGAGAGGGGCGGGGCTGAAAGGGCTCTTTGTGCAGAACTGGGAATGACATACGGTTCGAAGCACCATTCTTTAAATTAGTTCAACAACCTCGGTGATCCTCGCCTTAGGCTTCGGCAAAGGGGAGACATTTAAGACAACCATTTTTTTGTCGCGTCGCCGCGCAGCGTACCGTGCGGCCAGATTCTCAATCTTAATCAGTTTCTCGATTAGAGCAAAAAACTCATGAATTGGCGAGGCTCCATGATGGGTGATATCGAATTTTCTCGTTACTTCGACAATTACACTCAAACCGCCGGGCAGGACAACTCGTCCATCGAGCGCCGTGTCGCCCGCCCTGCCCCACCAGCTGGGCATGTTCACGATTGTCTTTTCAGACACCCAGGCAAAATTCCTCATTCCCGTCGCCTTTTTGCACTAGTAGTCCTTTGAATGCCCTCAAGGTTATCAGCGTCGAGAAAGGTTTTCTCGTGTTATATTAGCACGTCATCTGACTCGCGACATGTAACGAACCCGCACTTCACTGCGCCGACCTCTACGGAATTCGCTTTACTGTTTGTGCTTCCGAAAAACTCGTAAGAACACCGAGGTTTTTTTTGTAGGTAATGCTTCGGTGGTTGTCCTTTTGTTGCAGAGTTTCCGTTCGCATTAGAAATGCATCGAAATCGGATAGAAATGGTTTTCGTAGTTTAATGTCCTTGCCCAAAGTAGGCCGAAATGAGCTCGGTTATAAAAACGATGGTATGTACGACTGAGTCGGATCAATACTGCACGGGTGGGCTACTTCAATTTTGATTTTCGTTTTTGAGTAGTGTTTTTCCAGCATTTATATATGGATATTATATTCATTTATTGGTTTGGCACATTTCAACAAGACAAGGTTATAATTTCAAGGAGTCAGGGTGCATACAGCAATCCCGAAAAATGCGCGTGAAGTTGAATGTGTCAGGCTGTGAACACACACACTCAGGCGTAATTTCCACCCCAGACATTCATTTCCCAGGGTAGTTTCACTCCTGAACACGTATAGCACATCCGCACATTTTAGTGCTTTTTATAGGAGTCGATTTTGGCGAAAGAAAAAAAAACTTCCATTTCCTCTCGGCAGGTTTTCGCTGAATCGATTTGAAACGAGGAATTAAAGGGATTGCGCATGTGGTGTCCTTGAGTAGTACTCGGGCAGCACTATGGGGTCTAGGACGGCCTCAATTCACTTCGTCATTGCACTCGGACTATTCGCAAAGTGCAGCTCCTCCCCGTCCGTCCGTTCGTTCCGAACAACGCCTTTCGTCCTCATCGAAATCCCCCTCCCACCACGCATGACGATTCGTCTTCTCTTCTCTCCATTTGATGCGTTCGGGGTTTACTCGTCAAATATCCCTCTCTCTGTCCACCCCGAAATGAGCCAATAACCTTGTACGGGGCCACATACTCCTCCCTACTCATCAGACCCAGTCAACCGCGCCCCGTTCGCCTCATCGTCCTCCAAAATTGCCCTATCCGAATCAATTTCCGTTTCCATTTCTCATCTGGGAGATATTTCGCTCGCAAGTCGGTTGAGGCAGGGTGAATTTAAAGAACTCTCGTGCAAAACCAGGATTACCGTAATGAAGAAGAGGATTTTCGAAAGTTCCGCAGCAGGTGAACCATCTTCTTTCCACAACACGTGGTTTCGCATACATTTTCTCTACAGGAAGTCCTTTGAATGCCCCTCCCTGCCTACTTACCCCTTATTTTGCTGCATTTTCATGTTATAATTATTTTTATGTATTTTTTCCATTGCCGCTGCGGAGTATTAAATCTTCCAGGTATTTGGTTATTACCACCCTCTTTCACCGCCGCCGTTCTGGTTTCCTGTTGATGGTTGTTGTTTGCTTTTTACCCAGTTGCCGTTAATGTTGCCTAGATGACACCTGCTCCCTCAATACTCCAAAACCTGCTGTGCAGGGCCCGTCCGACACTGTTAAAGATCTTCGTGCAATGGATCGTCAAATTACGGTATTCGTAATTTTGCACAAAGGTCTTCTTCAAACTGTGAGCTTCGCTTTCACGCTATCTCTTCGATCTTGTTTCTATGTTGAACGACATTCGTAGCTGCAAGGTGTGTAAAAACAATTGTGAGCGAAAGGGAGGGGGGGGGGGGCGAGCGAGGCCTTTTCTTTAGGCAAGGAGCGTCAGAGAGGGGTGGCTGAACAAACCTCGACCCAGGGCTACCTGAATAAGCGCCCACTTTGCTCCTACCACGGTTCAAATTTGGATCTCAGGGTTCCCGGCTTTCCCAGGAACTCCATCTTCCTAGGCTCAGGCTAAAAGCTTTCCCTGACCTTCTGTTATGATCAGAATTTTTTTGTTGCGGTTTTAAATGCCTTAGGTTGACCACACCAAAATGACCACTCGAAATTGAATTGGCGCCCGGTTTGCTCCAGCCATGGTTCGGATTTGGACCTCATGACTTCCTGGGCAATTGTGCTCACTGAACTTAACTGGTAATAAAACAACTTCTGAACTGATAACTTTTTCCTCTGCGAAAGAATAGCCCTTATCAATACAAGACAGCCTAAAACCCTTGCTACTGCTTTGTTTAATTATTCCTAAGCCTTATCATAACGTTTTTGTTCTCTCAATGTTTTTTTATGGTGGGTGTTCGTTTATCGCACCGAACGTTCCCAGCTGGCGAACGTTTGGTTATTTTTCCATAGTGCACATCTCTGTCGATGACCTTCAACGATGTCCCTCCCGTGCATAATCATAGCCTTCATTCATTCGTTCACCGTTTCGTTGAATTTATCCCTGAGAAGATCATATTGCATGCGGAAGTGTAGACGTTATTGGTGAAACGCTCACTAGTTACTGAACTTATTATATGAAACTAGCTCTAATAACAAATATGGACCTTTTTCTTGAACCTTTTCTCTTGCTTTCATGGATTCTTCATCCTCAATAAGTTCGAGTTTTCATTTGGTAGTAGTGTGCAGGTTTTCGGATGGTGAGCGTCCCAGTTTTTCATTTTATAGCGTTCCTCTGAACTTTATACCGTCTCACATTTAAAGTCTACTAGTTTGCTTATTCATTTGTTTTTATTTACTACTCTCAAAAGGCGCCCGTAACGAGCTAAAAACGCAGCACGCAAACACGAAACAGGAACGGAAAAGTTATTGGTTGTCTTATCCTGTGTGGGATTGCTTTCATACTTTGTCTCAGCGTTTCAAGGATATGGCCAAAATTATAAGGTATCGATTATCGCTGAAAAGGCTGGTACGCCCAAAAAGCTGCTATACACTCAAAACACTGCCAAGCGCTCAAATCGCTGCTGCCGCAAAGTATGAACGCATTCTGAGGTCTGTGCGAGACTATGTTGTTCGGGACATAGGCTGCTTGAGGGTTACAATTCATCTGTCAATGGGATGCTCTCTCGCTGCGAGGGTCCAGACGTGTTTTCTCATCGCATCTTCTGGTCCAGCATTCGGAGGAAAGTAAATAAAGAGGAGGGATGATAGAAGAGGGGAAGAAAAGGAAGGGAAGGAAAATGCAAGGAGAAGGAAGGCTTCGCGACTGACAGATATCCTGAGACCCTTGCTTGAGGTAAGAGTTACAGAGGGGGCCGCCCGAAAGCCCTCCCCTCCTCTCCAACTGATTTTTTTACGAAAGCGCCTGTTTCAAGTCGAGAAGCGCCTATTTAAGTATTATATTGATGCTTGAGTAAAATTCATAGCAGGAAGTTTAAAAGAACTGCAAAGAAAAGCTCAGCGAACACTTTTATTGGTAATTCATCACTGGGTTCATACTCTCCTCGTCTCTCTTTATTGAAGGCTAGAAAAGAAAACAAATGCATTGAAAAAAAACTAGTAGAAAAACAAAACAGTTCTACATAAAACAACTGTAGTATCACTCGCGAAAATACTCGCATATTTTCTCATATTTCAGTAGAAATCCCACATGGTTTTTTGCTATGTAAATGCTTCTGATCGATAATTTCACGAATCATTCACGGGACCTTTCTTGAAATGCTACTCATGACTTCGACTTTTTTTCTGGCATCGCTTTCTATCTATTGGAAAAGTTACTGTAAGGTTACTTAGTGGTTTTTTCTGCTTTTCTTACTCTGTGATGAGGTTCTGGTGCTATGATTTGTGGCTCCTGCGCCTTATCTTGTACTTTTGACGTCTCGGCGCTAATCACGTTGGGAGCCTTTTAAGTGCTTCTTGCGTAAAATTAAAATGCCATAATAGGGATAAACCCTTCAAATAATATTAATAGCGAAGATAAACCCCTTGATGAACCCCTTGATTTCTTGTTCTTTTGCCTGCCCAGAGGCGGAAGGGGCTACTCGCTAGGTAAACTTATTCCAAAACCGATTTGCATTCTTCTCGGAAAACGTTTCCAGTTTTGCACAAAGACTAATTCAAATGCCCCTCCAGTGTCACTGGTGCCGAATTTTCTGAAAATCCAGACATCTAGGTAAGTGAGGTGATGCTGATTCCCTCAGCTGTTGAGGTTTTTCATTTGAAGCCAGCTTCTATGGCTTCAGCTATGCTTCATTGTTTAATAATTTACTGAAGCACTTGCTTATTGACAGCTTTTTCATCGTTTATTTTGTTTGTCAGTAATTCTCTTGCATGTGCACAAGACGCTTCTTTACAACTTTTGTTTGGCAAGACAGGTCTTGATAGCCCGAACGGATATCCTCTTAACGGTGGTAGTTTTCGTACTCCTGTGAGAAGACATCTACTTATGCAAATAATTCTGGTTGCGGTGGGAGATGACGTCATCTTTTGTTTACTTGAAACTTCGGTTTTACTCTTTTCGGTTCTTTTTTAAGGCGGGATGATTACTGGCCCGTAGGATTCCGTTGTTATCCCCTAGCTGCGCTTTGCTTGCGGCAAAACTTAACTCATCCTCCCTTCATTCTTCCCTGTTCCTTCTTATATCCTTTTTTCCCTTTCCGGTTTCACTCCTTCCCAACCCAGTGCACCAAGTTACCAATATACAATAAGCCATTGGGAGTAAATACTGGCCGTGATTGTAATTTCTTTCATAGGCTCATCTAAGGATCAGATAAAGGTGCCGACAAGGAGGGGCATTTTGCACTTTCGTTGCTTCGTACAAGTCTCACTCTGGAACCTGTGAACTGTTGTGAAGCTGGAGCAAGCTCGCCAAGCCATCATGGTAAAACCTGTCAATTCGAGAGGTTGTCTAGATAGGTCGACACGTCGATGGTAAGTCGTTGAAGTGCAAAATGCCCCCCGTCGCCAAGTAGATAAAGGCTTCTGGATTCTTGCAGCGGGGAAATTTCCGGTTGATGTACTTTCTGACCGTCTTTTCTTGGAAACGCGTCAGAGTTTTCAAGGATTATGGGATCTGGCTTCACTTCAGAGATGCTCCCACGCGTCTGCTGTTCTTATTTTGAAAAACTTAGTTTTTTTTTAATTTTCTTCGCTTTGATTACAATTCCTCTTTCATTTTCTGTAGATCTCTGGTTTTTGAAGTCACTCAATAGTTCCTGTATCTATAGTTCAATATTCTTGGGATGAATGCCTCTATTCACTCCGTGCTGCGGAAAAAAAACTAGTAAAGCCTCAAACTTTGCTAGGTGACGTACTTATTTCGTACTGATCAATTCATGTGTGAAACTAAATCATTTTTTTTTCTGCGCCAATTGCACGGCATGTATAAAGGGCAAATGTACTATGTGACTGCACTAGGAGATAAGTAGCGCACTTC
>MU917704.1:3071-16600 GCA_036418165.1 Cooperia oncophora | reverse complement strand
ATCAGGACTGTCATTTCGCTTAGTGCACTTTAAATGACACTAAATCTTTGCTATTGTAAGGCAAACTTCTCGGTATTTCATTCATTCAGGGTTTTCTTCGAATAGTGTGTATCCACAGTGGTTCTGACGTCTTCCCCGCCGAAATTCGTCGCGTGTGCAACGCTCTTCATTCCGGAATCTGTCCCATTATGCTCCTCACCAAGCGCTGCTGAATACAGCATCTCATAGTGATACACTTCGTATCCCTCCAGGCTACGTAAAGTCACATGTCCGACAATGATGACATTACTCCCACGTACAATCGCCAAGTTTCCCATGCAGGCAGGTAACACAATATTCCGACTTGCGCTGCTTGTCGAAACGTTATATGCGAAACAGTTATTGTTTGATGCTTTCGTTAAGTACAGTCCTCATCATTGCGGACTGTCGGAGGGCGGCTGTGCAACGCGGTCCAAATGGGCGTTCGGCCTCGTTGCTCTACCAATGGCGATCGGGTAAAGATCGATTTAGGGAGGGAGCAACCAATGATGGAAACGCCGCAGGTGCGAGCCGCTGATTGCGACCCGACAATTGCGGTGATGTAAAGTGTATGGGAGCACTGCAAGAGAATCATAGTTTGCCACTTCGCCGCGTGCGGCGATGGGGCGACCGTTTCTCATCTCGTGTTAATCTGTCGACAGGAGCACCGGACTTCTGCTACACTAGTACATTCCGTCATCGTAGACATTCATGACTATTCTCGGCTCTGAATTCCTTGTTATCGCCCTCCTCTACCTGGAACTTCATCATATGCGGGCGCCTTGTCGCCCACCAACGCGGCGAATTACGATTCTCTTGTCACATACCCAAGTAGACTTGCCTAGAAATGATCCTGTGGCAGTGCTCATGTTGTTTACTGCTGGACTGCGATGCCGGTCTTATCAGATCTAAAAAAGATCCACATGGCTTCTGGTCCATGATTAGGGGTGGCATTGAGGGGGCAAGGTAACTTATAGTAATGATTGCGTTTTTATGAGATATTTTCACTTCGAGGACAAGTGTAACCGTGTCTTTTTCGAACACTAGACAAGACTGCACAAAGCAACAATCATATGCTATGTTCAAATGAAGTACGCAGCCATGGCTACCGCATTTCATGGATGTGAAGTGTATGTAGCGCGGAAAGGAAAACTCAAGAGATCCAACCAATTAGGTACTGTTCATACTGGAAGTAAGGGCGGAGACACTTCATCACTGTGTCTTTCGGTATGGTTTAACCAGGCAGTTGGCACAGATGCTTTTCTTACTTTACCACTTAAAATGCTGAGTAGAGCGCGTGTATAGTGGGGCCGGAAAATGGCGAAAGGACGAGTGAAACGGTTCAAAAACCTGCGAAGAAAAAGCCTCCGTTTTCAGTGACTTGTAAATCGATTTCGGACGAGTTTTCTTACCGCACTAGCCATCTTACCAATCACCGCTACCGAAGATACGGCTGCATATGTGTACCCATATATGCATGCAGCATCACGGCCGCTTCATACCAATCCCTTCGCTTCATATTTGCTTAGCAAATTGAAGCAGATGAGCGTAGGCAACGGGTAGTCCATTGCTGCGCGGGCGGCGCGGGGCGTTTGGCGACGTAAAGTCTGCTGGCTTGATAGGCCTTATAGGCACCTTCCTCGGGAAACCGCTATGCAGCGCCTGCCCAGGGTCGCGGAATTCTATCCTGACAGGAGTATTGATCCTAGTCGTCTTGGGGGATTTAGTCGTGCAACTGCCACTCTTAAGTTATCAAAGGATCGGCGAGATTTCATGTGAACTGATGAGACGTTCGCCATATTACTTGAAAAACCAATGAGCTGAGGCCAGTTGAGCGTCATTGTATTATATTTACTTTATCTATTTATCTGGTACTGCGGAAGACCTGCCATCCTAAGATCGGAAGGCGACATTCCACTGAAGCATGCCTGTGGAATTGACAACGCATTTTGCACCCAGTGCTTACTGACGGTGCATTAGTTGCTTACTGAATATAAGCAGTAAGCAACTAAGCAGTAAGCAGTAGTGAATAATAAAGATGGCACGATAAACCCCCAATGCGTATAGATTAACACTCCATCAGAGAGGAACTCGGCGCCCCGAGCAGCGCAGCGTCGGCGTCTTCCGCGAGAATGAGCCACGTTATAGTATCGGACGCCCATGCGCGCTCGTTCGGCCCACCAATGTCAGACCCTGCTTGAATGCTTCGCTCGATATCGCCTATCATTCGCGAAGTAATTTCGATGTGAGGCGAAAGGTTTAATAGAAGCCGCTGCAACTGCGGCAATGAGATATATGGTTGAATGCCCATACAACACATAATCACCGTAGCGCGTTTTACGACACGATGTCACGGGAAACTCAGTACAAAATTGTTTTCTGCGTCATGTGGAACGAAGGCTTTTTTGCAGGTTTTTGACCTTCACTCCGCTTTCACAGTTTCGCCACTATACAGCACCCCTGATATTGTACCAAGTTATCAAGATTATGCCTTTAAAGGCAGTTGGCACGATAAATCCCCAAAGACGAGTAGGATTTATATGCCTGGCAGGGCGGATTTCCGCGACCCTGAGCAGGCCCTGCGTAGCGGTTTCCCCCACGAAGGTACCCTTATAAGGGCCCAACTTTCCGACCCAAACGCCTACCACGCCCGCCCGCCCACAAATGGACGACCCTACCAATGCTCGTTTTGCTTCATTTGCTATTTAAAATATGAAGCGAAGGGATTGGTATGAAGCGGCTGCGGTGCTGAATATATGAGTACATACATGCAGCCGCACCTACCGGAGCGGTTATTTGCAATACGCCTACGGGAAACTCGTCCGAAATTGCTTTTCAAGAACGAAGGCTTTTCTTCGCAGTTTTTGACCGTTTCACTTCGTTTTTTCGCCATTTTCCCCACTAAATAGCGCCCTGCTAGCATTTTAGGCTGAGTACCAAATTATCGTGCCAACTGTCTTTAAGGCATTTGTGACCATCACACTGAACCGTTCTCTCTCTACCTCTTTACTTTTCACGGAATTTAATGTAAGGCTATACTCACTTGAGCTGGCTCACCTTGTACAGCAAGGGGATGTCCTCAACGTAGCGACACATAGGTCCATTTCGAAGCATCTGAGTTTTATAGCCGACCGGTTCAGGGCTATGACCAGTGAGTGGAATAAAACCTGCAATGACAGTGATCAGCCGGCAGCATCTAAATTGAAATTCTTTCGAGGTCGCGCTTGGAACTGGCACGTTTCACCCTTTTCAAACAGTGATTACTCAAAATGAACTCTGGGCAGTACTGTGGAACTTGCTCTTTTGCTAGTTCCTTTTGCTAGTTGATTTCAACTAACAGCTCTCACCAAAGTAAGAGTAAACTCTTGTGTAACTGCAAAAGGGGCTATCGAGCCGCTACAAGAATTTGGTTATAGATCGTCACAAGTGACCTGTACATTTGCTGAGGTGATTTGCTGCTTCTGCCAAGCCGAGCTGCGCGAAAAATCCTATGTTCACGTTTGTGCAAGGATCTTCGAGCGCTGCACGGCATGGTGGGGGCACCATCTGGTACTCAGCAAAGTCTGTTCACGCTACTTTGTGGAGAGTGTAGATGTTTGTAACCGGAGTGACTTGCTGGTACCATTCCGCAGTCTCACAAGATTTTACAGCCTTCACTAGAGAGAGACCTACTCATTGGCCTAGACTAGCAAAAGGGACTAGTGGAAGCGTAAAATGCCCCTTCTGAGCCAAACATCGCCAACCTCTATAATTCAAAGAAATCGTTATACGAAAATTCTCCGCATACTCATTGGCCGTGAGTCTCGATCAACTGACCTGGGGTTGGCATTAGCCCGAAAATTCCATTGACAAAGCTCGGAATACGGATGCTGCCACCGACATCGCTGCCAACGCCAACCTATTCATAAGCACTACTGAATAAAGAAATATTCCGCAAAAAGCCCAGATACTTGAACAAGCAACGTGACACTCTTCAACAGAGGTTTGTGCTGTGGTGATTAATTTGTCACCACTAAGGCGTACCGGAGTACCGGCTGCACTGAGCAGTGCCCCTTCACCACCACTGCTTCCACCAACAATTCGTCGAAGATCGTACGGATTCCTTGATCTGCCGTAAACTACGTTTGTAGATTCGATCCATGCGCACAGCTCTGGCACATTAGTGATTGCGATGAGAATACCACCTGCATCTCTCACCCTGAAATGAAAACGCTGTTCTGATATTGTTTTGATAACTGCTGTTTAACGCCGCAGTACGCGATCCGAAAGCTATCACAAGAATGCTGAGTTATGGGCAAAAGTCGGACCACGGACGGGATTCGAACCCGCATCTTCTGCTTACCGGGCAGTTGCGTTCCCTATTACGCTTAGCTGTTCTGATATTTGTTTGTTGTTCGTGTGTGGAAGGAGAGAGTACGTGAAAGCCCTAATAAAGTTATATATTTTCATGCGAGTAAAGTGTATGCATATCTTCAAAAAAACTAGGCGTCGCTGTCGGAGGAGGAGCATAGTGTGTCCGATCCAGTCAGGTGAAAGGCTGAGCGCCACATTGTAGTGATCCATGGCAGGCAGATGTCTGAGAGCGTTTCACATCGACAGGAGATGGGGGTACTTGGTCCGGCCCTATTAAATATTATCAGCTCCTATTATCAGCCTGGGGGGGGCTGATAACCACGCACACCCAAACTATGTGTGATCGTACCATGTGTCTTAAAGTCATTCACTCGAGAACAGGGCATTCTCTCGAGGCGTTCTTCTTGAATTTTCAGCGCTGCTCGGCCTGGGGTTAAGGATGGGGGAGAGAGAGGGGCATTGTGCACTTTCGCTAGTCCCATTGGACTATTCCCCTCAATTATACGTCTCACCTCAGTGAGACTTTTGTCAAGTGTAAACATAGTCCCTATTAGCTCTACGTGAGCTCACAAGTCACTGCAGGAAGCAGGCAAGCAGTGATTGATAGAAACCAAAAAAACGCCCCCACCAAACCAACCTGCGCCGAATTTTTGTTCGTAAAGTAAAGAAATGGAAATATAAGTGTTGTATGCGTGAACTCTAGCTACTTTACACGGTCCATCCAATGCTTGCGTTGAAGTTTTACTTTTAAGCTGGTCCTTTACTAGTTCAGTAACCTCAGTGAGTCAGAGTAAAGGCTGTAAGGGCAGAATCTGATCTCACTGACCGAACATGCGTGGTCGCCATGCTACATGTGAAAGAAAATACAGACCTTTGTACTGCAACAGCAGTTTTTGTACAGCGGTTGTTTTTTCGGTAATATGAGCCGGAAGTGACGATTTGGCCTTCAACCTCAAGGGAATCCTTACAGCTGAATGGTATACCGAATAGTGGACGACGAGAGAAGAGCTGAAATGGAAGAGTAAGCTCTGAATCATGTAAATCTTCTGGTAACCTTGAAATGCTGTTTTGAACCCTCTACCCCGAAAAGTGCCAAATTCATACTTGTAAGATTAGGCTCACGATAGTTTATGGAGGGTCATATATGGAAAGGGGAGGACAAACTTCACAGGGTATTTCAGATCGACAGGAGTTGAAAGCACTTCTACTGCTCTACTGGGCAACTGAGCTCTGACTGAGCACATTCTCTGAACTTTTCTCTTGAAACTTTCCTTCGTGTTTTTTCAACTCACGTCGTCCAAAGCGTCATCGTTCAACTCGTTCAACTGTTCATCATATTTCTTAGCTGTTTCTCGTGCTTCATCAAAGAGCGTCACGACGGCGGCGTTTATCAGAGGGTTCACCTGGAGTAGAAGAGTTAAGTTTTAGTAATGTAAACCTTCTAGTGAATAAGCAGGGGAGGTATCTCCAGAGGTGAGTGTGGAAGTACAGCAAAAATAGTGGTATAAACGATTGCACCTGCTCGATACGGTGAATGTAGGCTTCCACTAGTTGGCTTGGTCGAAGCTGAAAAAAGAAGTATTATCACTGCAACACACAATGGCACAAAGAGTAATCCAGTAGAGTCAAAAGAAGCGAAAGTGGTTTACATTTTAGTTATGTCGCAGAAAACTGGTAATGTTTTGCGTCAGAATATGAAAACGATTTTTGACTTCTCATTTTCTGTATTTACACCAAATGATTCCACCACTCATTCGCCTATAGCCCATGGTGAGGTGTGCACCATCACAAAAGTAGAATCGCTCAAGTATGGATGGCGCACATGAGGTCTGACACAGGCACAACATACGACCGCGCTCAAACAGCGAGGATAGATTAGTTTCATATAGCAAGCTCAGTTTATTTACAACAATCAGTTTCTATGAGCTTGGATTGATTCAGGAACTAAGTGAACGTTTAACGGGTGGGAAGGAGGTGGACAGGTGCCATCAAATAGTACTAGTTTCCATTTTGCACGTGCCCGTGGAAACTAAACACATAATGTAAATCTCCTTTGTTGAGTTCTCGCCTTGTTGTTAAAATAATTTATTGGCTTTCACGCACACTTTCCTGGAAACGCCCACTCACTCGTCACAACTCTGTAAGGTCGGAGCAGGTTGTGACTATTGACCAGATATCTCTGCTACCGTACTGAAGCTCGACACCAAAACAGCTCGCCACCCAGTCACAGGGAAGAACACTCACCGTAACCCAGTCTGATCTTTGAGACAATGGTAGGTGACTGTTGGGCCAAACCGGATCGTTGTTCATTCAGAGTCCGCTGTGCGGAGACCAGGACTCAATTTCCGGCTGAACACCCCGATTTACGCTATAGCCCCATGATCGAGTGATGTCCACATTCATGAGAGCGGATGCCATGCAAACACTAACTCGTAAACCATCCGTCAGCTAAGGATATAACGTAGCATACATTTAAGTGTAGTTTTGTCTTACAATTTACAAAGAAGTTTACACAAAGAATTATTATTGGCCTTAAAGTAGAGCTTTCAACATCGAAATAGCGTTCTTGCAGGAAATACCCTTGCCCTATGAGACAGCCCTCTTAGTTTTGCTGACATTCTTTATTCACAGATTCTTGAGAGCGCAAATGTAGAGGCAGGTTGACGAAACTGAGCATTTTGAACAAATTTTTTCAATACTCAGAATTACGAACGCGCAGCGTACTTACAAGTGAGTAATAAAGGCCAAATGCTATGTTACTGAAAATACTATCAACTGGTTTCAGCTGATTCAAAGATTCCGACTGCGCTAACAGACAGCTTCAAACCATGATCCTTATTGAGTTCAAGTGAGCCCGATTGTTAAGCAAAGGCCGCCAGAAGCGATGTTCTAGGAAGGCACGACAAATGGCTAAAGTGCAAAGGTTTGATTTCAAGTCACTAACACCATCGCCCACGCTAACGCCTATTGAGCTCTAACTGGAGACTTGCTGAATCATCATCATCAGGAAATTCGTCCCAAAAAAGAGTGACAGAAGGCGTGAGAGGCTCCACGTCTCGTTAAGCGTTCTATCAACCTGGCGCTTAAAAACTTGTGGAATGGTCTGCACAGGAAGCCTCCTCCACAAAAGGCACCCATGTGATCACAATTCAAAAGATCCATTCTCCTCTCTTAATCGCTTGGATCAAGATTGAGACCGTGTCTAGAAACAAGCTTTTGTTGTTCACTAGAGACCTGGATGCAAAAAAGTTGTTGTAAAACTCAACAACCGTAACCACAGAAAAATCGGCAAAAATCGAAAAACAGGCAGAAAGTACAATGGAGCGTTTCTTGTAAGCAAGAAATTATCTATCAGATTAGCAAGAGAACTTTTGAAACAAGTCTATTATTCATATGAAATTCGTGTAAAAAACGCCATACTCATTGGCACCAAATCCGAATACTGCATGATATCACTTGTTCTATAAGAATTCTTTTATATTGCTGGATTCTTTTTCTCGGTCTTCCGACAACAGCATATGCCAATAGGTGGAAGAAGATAGAAGAAAAGACCCGATCTAACGTCTAAGATTACCGATAAACGCGAAAAAAAAAATAAGAATCTAGCCAATCGAACAAGACTCCTCCCAAGAACGAACACGTTGAGAGCCCCTCGATGATTTGACTGCAGCCACCGGGCCACATGGCGTTCGCTTGGCTGTATCGTCATACCTTAAGTTTGCTCCAAAGCCCGAGCGAAGACCTTTATCAAATCTGTTCAGTGCCTTTTTGACGAAGATTAGGTCTGTTCTGACTAACAATCACTTTCAATTCTACTCGAAGCGTGCAACGATCCGCTTTCACGACTTGAAAATGCACCAATCGATGTCTGTTGAATTTCAAAAATGGGTTTGTTAAAAGGTAAGTAGTGGCTCCATGTTCAAAGTCTGACGCAAGATAGTCGCGAAGCTGTACCTCCTAAACTCCTGATCTCTTGTACAGCATCGTAGCGCTGAGTCATAACAATGTCAACAACAGTAGCAGCACATAACGTTTCGCGAATGAAAAGTGATGATTACGAAAATGCGTGCAGTCAATTGCCAAAATAAATGTTACTGCCGATGCGCACCCCACGTCAGACCGCAAACCCATCCCTGAAAAATAAGAAAATAACTGGTTCTTGACATTTCAACATAGCAGAAAACCACGAGCTGCATATGAACTAAGCTGCCTATACAGCACAGGAAAAGAAAAGGCATGAGATTTGATCAGCTGGCAATCCCTCGTCTGATTAGCTTGCATAAGTGTATGGGGATACATAACATGGCCAATATTTTTCGGCAATTTTAACTTCTATAGAAATATTATTTTTGGACATGAGAGCGTAATGGCAAGAGGCGCCACGCAGCGCGCACAAGCTACGGACGAAATCGCGGATCGCCTTCCATGACTAGTAGGTTGATAACAGACTCGTTCGGATGGATAGAACATTGTCGTATACATGGGGTGACCATGCAACCACCGTAGAGGCCCTAACGCGTTCAATAATCCACCACGATTCTGTATGAAAGTGAAATACGTGGCGCATCCCATCAAAGAGTCCATCAACGCAGGAAAACTTTTCAGCTTTAGTTTTGAACACTATTTCTCATCCTGTACACGTATTATTCATATGTTCATCTGTACTTTAAGTAGTCACAGGTATGTGTGGTTGCCTTGTCCTTCACTTTGTCCCCGTTTTTCTACTATTTGTCATCGGGCCTGGCAGAAAGCGACATAATGAGAATTCCGTTGTGGCCTTCATTCTGTACGTTTTGTGCGGCTCTCGTCGAATGCCGTTGAATGACTGAGCTGTCTTCCAAAAACTGTCGTCAAAGGCAGTCTCTGTCACGTAGTTTGTTGAGCTGAACTCCGGTATTTGTTCACTGCTGACTTCAGTGACTTCGACGCGAAAGGTCAAGCTCATTCAACAGAAATCGGCGAAAAGAGGTTTTTATTAAGTTTTCAAACAGTACTTCACAGGGAGAAGAAGCTGCTCTGAGGTATTGAGACAACAATGATCCTATCGACCAGTTGGTTCCGCTTCGCGCTGTCATCGTCATCGTCGACGTTCACTAGCGCTTTGAGAATTGTGCAACTGGAAGTGCTATTTGTAAAATAATGGAATTTGTTGTTCCTGAAGTGCTCGAGTAGAAGTGATCGCAGGGTTTCAAAAAAAATTCTAGCGAATATCAAAGCCGATACCGCTCTTATTTTTGGGAGATTGCGGTTGAAATGCGATTTAATGGTTAGCCGCAAAGGAGCGTTCTTCTTGGCAAAGTGAACTGATGAACTACGGTAGCTTAAGAAAACCTGGAAAGTCGCGCGCTTTTCAACACCATTTTTAAACTGCCCACATGTACTTTGTTTGGTCAAATTATGTACGCCTAAAATAGCCATTTAAAAGTAGAGTTTTCTGTTTAACGTCGTTGTTGGGGAAGAATTCGTTGCGACAAAAGCCCCCCTACCAATTTAATAATGGGCCCACGTGCGAAGTTTCTGAGGCTCCAGTATTGCCGCTCGACCCTGGAGACTTTCAGAAAAAATAAGGAAGAAAAATTAATCAAACTTCTGCACACATCTGATCCTCCTTTTGATGGGTGGAGTGGTACTAACACAAGCGACCATCGGCACGTGTTCCGAAGAACATCCCAGCGCTGTTAGGGTTAGCAGAACGGTTCAAGAAGCCCGAAAAATGAAGTTTTCACGATCGATGGTCATTTCCCGGGATGCTGCACGAACTCAATTTCCATTGAAAGTCGTAGCGGCTACTTCATGTGAGAATGTGAGATGGCCGCGATGCAGTTACGGGCGAGAGGTGGGAGGGGGGAGCCATGGCATGGGAGAAGTCGATGCTTTTGTCCTTCCAGACGAATCTGGTATCAGTTAGCTCCACCTTCCCATTTTCATTGTATTTTACGTTATATTCTTGTTACTGCCCCTAATATCAGTGTTGAAGAAGAGAATATATAAGTTTAAACGAATGAAAATGCCCCCCCCCCGCAAGTTTGTTTTAAGTGTTTTTTGCGCCTACTATAGATCTTGCAAAATATCCTTCGCTTCTTAATGTTTTTGAATAGTAACACCCTTTTTCCCGAGTTTGAACGACTTGATTTTTCCAGCTTATTTTCACAGTATCATTCGCTTTGATGGGGGATGTGCAAAAACTGGTGATTGCGCTCTGCAGGTAGCCGATCCTCATGAGGTTGCTCCCATGCGATGAATACTTACAATTTTCCATTTCATTTTTGCCAATTGTTCGATACAATTTCGAGCCGTCTTGAAGTCTCTACAGTTTTATGACGCCTAGATTAACCCAGGCATGGCATCGCGTGCTGCAACCAAATCTGCGCCACGTCATGTCGCTCATCTGGCCGCTTGCTGCACATGGTGCAGTACGCTTTCTTTAAACTAGTCAGCATTGTTCAATGACTCAAGAGTTTCGATATATTTCTGGAGTCTCCCGAGATAATTATGGATATTTTTTGAGAAACACTTCAGCTACTATATTTTTTGTTCATTTCTTGATAATAATAAAATCAAAATCGTGGCCATGACTCGACTGCTTGTAAAATAGATAACCGAAAATTCTACAAATATACTGCGTCCTGCTTCCAATTCTGCTTGATTTTATAGAACTTTTGCTAGCTGTCGCACTTGTTAATGACTCACACATCTTATCAGTGACCAGTCGACGGCCACTTCGCGGGCGATCCTCCTTTCTGCGTGTGGAGAGGGTAACAGCATGGGATGTGTTAAATGACGTGGTACGACCCCCCCCCTCGAAGAGGGTCCAGACACGACCCCCCCCCTCCTGCTCTAACTGACAACCAGATGCATGTTCACCACAAATGGCTTCCTGAAATGGAATCTGGATTCTCGAAAGGCGCACTCTGCTCTAAAATACAGGAAATAAAAGGCTGTTTCAGCCTCATGCAATATGAGGCTGAACAACAGCCTCGCATTACCTACAATTTTGCCTTAAAGGATCAAATAACTCCTCGTTGATAATCATATATGAATGCAACTTCTAAAAGAACATCAATGAAATAGGCGGCTAATGGTCATCAGTTTGATGAGGGCTTGAATTGGGTGAGAAAAAAGATAGGCCCGGGTGAGCTGTCAGGGCCCAGATGTGCATTCAATGAATGGTGACGGGGAAATAATGAAAACATGCACGACACAACAAAGCGAAACATGGAAAATACAAAAAATGCAGAGCTAAATGAAAAAAGGATAACCATGGGTGAGCCGGGCAGTAAATTGTTCCGAGTACTTGGCTGTATCGATCAGGCTGCAGGCGCAAGGCTGCGACCGCTCTTCTTGAAAAACGTCATTGGAGCGCGGTTGTTGGACTTGCCAACGTCCTGGGGTTCGGGGTTATATCTTTTTTAGGTGCGGAGCTTTTGAGGAATGGTGAGCAGCATGCAACGGCAAAGTTTCTACTGTTGTGTATTCTACCTAGTTGCAAACTGAACAATCCCCGTTGGTGAAATATTCCGGGATGGGTTTTGGATAGGCTAGGGGTAAATCGCGAGCTGGTTTCCATGCTTCACGCGAGGATTGCTTCGTTCAAACGAATTTCATCAGGATTAAAAACGTCCTGAAGCCCCTCCATCCTTTCTCTTTCCAACAAGTCTTCCGTTTTTCGAAGGACCCACTAGTTTCAGAGATATTATAGATGGGTTACCCCTGGCGGGACCCCTGAGACACCGAAAAAGTGACGTCTTAGGTGCCATTGTGAGAAACAGCTTTAGATGTGCCTTCCAAAAGTACATATTTTCCTTCAATGAATAAAGAGGAGCTCGGTCACAGTAATCGCGTTTTGGTCGCGTGCGCGTGATTGCTCCACCATAAGGTGGTGGAGAGGTGTAAATTCTAAACTTCAGGTGCTTTATCGCATGCAAAGCAGATGTTTGTTTAGGCGTTTGTAAAAGGACACAAGATCATCGCGAAAGATCTTGTTTGAGACAGCACGACCGAATCTGTTTGTATTATTTAGTCATCTACGTACTTACGAGTTCATGCTATAAACTGACACTTATTTTTATTTATTTATTCTTGCTATATTGCTAATAAATCTTTTATTATTTTGTATTCCTATTTACATCCGGGTCTTCTGATCTTCGTGCGTTCCATTACCCTTACAATGACACCGGTTATACTTGATTTGATGCTGAGCGTCCTACTTATTGCGATAACTCCCGATGTCCCGCGCGCCAAGTACGAACCCATTCTTGGGGAGATTTCCCATGAAAAGAGGGCTGATAAACGTAGCATTTAAAGCTGTAAAGAATACACTCATAATAAACTTCATTTTTTTTTAAACATCTTGACTTCCATAGCTCCACTCCCACTATCATGAAAATGTCGAAGCATTGCTCGGCTCTGAGTGACCCTTGAGATTACGACCCCCCTCCCTCCCCAGCGGCCAATAACGACCCCCCCTATGGGTTTCGCACAACGATTTGCTGCTACCCTGCGTGTGGAGTGGGTCTTCTCTCATACATTTGCAAAAAACAGAGAGCCAGTCGGATCGGCCGGCTTCGCCGGATCTACGATGAGGACCAGCGGCCATATTGCCCAAGAATGTTGTCCCTCCCTAATAGGGGGCTCTCCAACTTTTCTACATCCCACCTGTGCTGCACTTTCTTCAAAACGCATTGGTGCGTTTGAAAGGATTAGTATTTTTCTGCTATTCGGCTGCTTCCAGTTGTTCAGCGTAGGTACGCAAAACCTTTTAAATTACCAGAACGAAACCGAGTGTTGTACGGAGAAGAAGTGATTGTTCGCCAATTCGTTGTGGAGTTATTTAGTACTTTGAGCGAAGCCTCGTCCACTGCACTTGCTTTCCGTCCGCCTACCCATTTGCTATCGTTACCCATTTTTTTCCGCTCTCTTGGCTTATTCGGGAGTCGGGACTGAATTACGAAATTTGATTTAAACCACGCTCTCAGCAGGTGTGCCTCCCTCAACCGTCCACCTATTCTATTCCCTACCGTTTGCCACATTTTCCACTCTCGAGCCCTTTTGGAACCGAACTACAAATTTTTGAAATAATTGGCTCACAACTGTGCGCACGCCCACAGTGGGCGGAGTCTAGCCTAGTTCATGCGTGTTCCGTACATCTTGGCCCATTA
>MU917699.1:0-11406 GCA_036418165.1 Cooperia oncophora | reverse complement strand
TTGACACGTTTTACCATGGTGGCTAGACGAGCTTGCTCCAGCTTCACAAGAGTTCACAAGTTTCACCAGAGTGAGACTTGTAAACCGGAAGTAGTGAAGCAATGAAAGTGCAGAATGCCCCCTCGTCGCCGAACTGCTCCAGAGTTGCTTGCCTGGCACCTTTCGACGTTCTTCGACGGGAAGTTAACTTCGAGGCATCCGAGGCACGGTATCGCGCGCGAATCGGGAGTTACAGGGCTTCTGTCAACAGGATATCCTCCCGCCGCGATGGTTACGAAGTAATTTCTCGTGCAGAATAGAAAAGGAAGGAATGAAAAGAAGGAGGAACAAAAAAGAAATGAGGACGCAGGTTTAGCGGTGGAGGGGGGGAAAGATATCCTAGACCCAAACCCAGCAAGTTGACTTGACCCAGCACTTTGGGTAACACTAAGAGGTAGTGGTAGCCTACAGTCCTGTTGGCTGCGGATGCTGGGGCGTCTCACGAAGTTCGGTTTGGCGCGACGCGGAATGAGCGGTACAAGGCGTACGCTGCCATGACCTAAATGATTTAACGCCGAAGTGTCATGTCGAGTCAACTAGCTAGAAATCTTGGTTTGCGCGCGATAGTGCGCCATGGGTGTCCTAAACCACTGATCAAATCATTGCTGACAACAGTAGGGATCACACTGCTGTTCAAATACAATTTTCGTGCGTAGCTCTCGATCAACTATCCAGCCAGAGCACAGCTGTGGACTTTCGGGACAGCAAATGGCCTTTCAGGGCAGAAATCTGGCCAAAAATACAAGGGATACGTTAGATGCTTGTTCTATCGCAACTGGGCTTTCACGCTCCAAAGAACGCGAAACCGCTGAAGCGTCAGCCAATAAAGGTATATAACAATTCCGTGGGAAAAGTTCTCAAAAAAATAACATTAAAGAAAATAATGGCACTCAGGATGCCTGTCAACAGCAACGCTTTTCTCCTCATCCCTTTTTTCCTGTATCTTTTCCTCCCTACCTTCTCTTTCCCTCTTCCCCCTCCTTGCTTTCCTCCTGCTGCTTCCAAGGGCTGTCGCTCTTCCAGCAAACGTTTCCTACTGGATCCCATGACATTTTCTAATTAGTCACGACGACAACCACGTTCACCTTATTTATTTGTCCAGAAAACACGCTCGACAGCCGTGGTCGTTTATTTTCCCCGGGGCCAATGCTGCTACTGCTGCTCCTCGAAGAGCTCTTGCCTTTCGTGGCAAAACAACCCAACCACGTGAATCGCTCGCTCACGAGGACTGACGTCGCGACCACAAAGTTCGCTCTCTGTCTCTGCCCCTCGCAACAACAACGAACGCTGTTGGCACAGGTTAACCTGCCAACAGCCGGCCAAATTGCTATCGAGCCAGCGGCGGCATTGAGCCAACACCATTTCCTAGTAAACAGTAGCCCAGAATAAGATTACCACGACATCTGAACGGGTTGCGTGCTTATGGAAGTCTAGACGGATCTTCGAATTAGCCCATGCATCACTAATTCTCCGATGAGAACGAGACGACAGCGCCAGAAAACAGCTAGGCGGGGTAAAGTGAAGTAATATGACGAGCGCTTTGAAAATTACTCAGCGCTAAAGCTTCTTTTATTATGCACAATATTATGCACGGTTCTGCGGTGAGGGGGGGGCATTTAGCACTGCCGCCACTTCACTAGTGCCAGTTTACAAGTCTCACTCTAGTGAAACCTGCAAACTCTTGTGAAGCTGGAGCAGGCTCGAGAAAGGGTACAGCATCGTTGCGTGAAACAGGGGGTCACACTTTTTCTCTGCGGAGGGGAGGGGGGTCGTATTTGGTCGTTGGGAGAGGGGAGGGGGTCGTCTGCTTTTGAGAGAAATTTGTCGCGTTGGTTTTACGGTTGTTGACTTTTAGTGATTTTTTCCTTTTTCATGTGTACTGTATACTCCCTCCCCCGCTCAACGGAAAACTTTGGGTGAAATACTGACTGGAAAATGAGGAAGTTGGTAGGTAGGGTGTCGGGGAGGGGGGGGGGTCGTATCTACACCACTACCTCACACATCACGATTCTGTACCCTGCGTCGAGAACCATGGCAAAATCTGTCAACTCAGGTAAGCTCACGAAATGACTCGACACGTCGATGGGCAGTAGCAAAAGTGCCAAATGCCCCCCTTCCCCCTCCCGCCCGTAACTGGACTGCCCCCAATATTCCAACGTACTTTTCCAGGAAAAGTACTGAGGACAACGGGCTCAGCCAACGTAACTAAAAAGAGCAAGAGTTCATTCCACGGACACGAAAATTGCTTGCCCTGAAGGGGTATGCGGAATGTACTTTCTCACGGCTCGCTCTGCGTTCCACTTTGGAACAAGCACACAAAGAACAAACAACGAAATCACCAGAATGAAAACTATAATCACATTCTCACACGCCAATACCGTCCGTCGACGTCTTGTCTTCACATACAAATATAAAAGCATTCATTCAAGTACCGTACCTGTTCTTTGATGCGTTGCATTGCAGAATTCGGCATACGACGCCTCCAGCCTTTCGCTCCATTCTGCTCATAGTAGTAACCGTCTGACGCTACATCGTAGTACCAGTAATCATCCCCACCACTCAATACACGCTGACGTTCTCCAGCAAATAGATCCTCTAGTGCTGCTGCTGCAAAACATAGCCATCTGATCTCTGGTATAAAACCTTTCGGGCCGTTTGGCTTGGGGAGAGGAAGAGGGAGGGGCATTTCGCCCTTTTGCTCTTCCCACTGACGTGTCAAGCCATCAAGTGGAAACCTGTGAACAGGGCACGTCGTATGTTGAGGAATCCCCAGCGGAGGTATCGTATTTGGTCACCGGACGGAGGGGGGGGGGGAGGCGTATCTACTCTGTAAAAACTTTTTTAGATAGTTGATTTTCGCTGTTTCAGGGCGCTATCCACATCGCTGGGGTATTCCATTGTGAGAGGGGGGGGGTCGTATTTGCTCCCTGAGAGAGAAGGGGTGTTGACCTTTGACAGAAATTTTCCGCGTCGCGAAAAACTTTTTTTCCGGATTGACTTTTCGAGCTACTACTATTCAACTACTATTCTCGATAGTTGAAATTAGCAGTTTGTTAACAACGAGCCCCCCCCCCCGTGCCGCTCCACAGCGAAACTGTGGGGAAAATCTGCAAATTGCTTGGGAATTTCGGTGAAAATGTGGGAGGAAAGCTGGGAAAAATTGGCAAGATAGTGAGGGAGTAGGGGAGAGAGGTGGTATCAGATGAGGAAATTTGGCAAGAGGGTGGTCGTATTTCCCGCAAGTTTTCCTCAGTGGCAGGATGCGCCCTGTTCACAAGAGTTCACAGGTTTCACCAGAGTAGGGCTTTTAAAGCGAGACTAGTGAAGCAGCGAAGGTGCAAAATGCCCCACCCCTGTCGCCGAACTGCACCAAATTTTTTTAGAAAATAATCACCACAAGTTCAAAAAGAGCATACCATTACCATTAACGTCGACGTCAGCCAGGTCAAGTTGTGCAGCTCCTTCGTTCTTCTTGGCACGACGTAGCGCCCGACGTCGTTTCTTGTCTTCAGATTTGCCACCGGATTGCGGCGAGTTTTTGCCATCAGTCTTCATGGAACCGTTGGCCGGCGCTGAAATAGGGAATGACTTGATTACTTGGCGATGACCGAACAACATTGGATCGTTCCTTGTCGCTGTTACATACGATCAATAAGGAAAGCTGACAAGAAGGACGGGACGGCGGCGGCGCGGTGGTGGCGACGACGACGACAACGCGCCCGAGAGTCGACGATCTCAATTGTACTGGTTTCACCGCGCAATCGTCTTTACTGCTGGGATGGCGATGCAAAGGTGATTACTTAACGATGGGAAGGGAGGAGGAAGAGGAGGAGGGGGGGGGGGTAGTAAGTCGTAGTGTCATGGAGGGGTGCTAGTTTGATTGAGAACCGACAAGAGGCGGTCTTGTGACAACGGAACCGTACACAAGGAGATCAGTTGCGTGCATGTGTGTGTGTGCCTGAGAGCGTATGTGCTTTTGTGCAAACGTTCTCGTGGCAAAGGGGTATGTGAAACCAGTAAAAAACCCTCACTTCGTTCTCACACACACACTACCTTTCGTACACAGTTGCACGTGTTTCAAGACATTTGCAACCGGGCACGTCGTACTTTGGGGACCTCCAGCGAGGTAAGCGGTCATATTTGGTCGCTGGGCGGAGCAGGTCATATTTCGCCTTCAACAAAGAGCTGCTGACCTTCTCAGTTTTTCCCAGATTTTTCCTGCTTTACGTCAGGATATGTCATGCTGAGAACGTGACTAGCTTTCCCGTGCATTTCCCTAATCAAATCCCATCATCGATTGCTCTGTCACTGCAATGAAGTCGACAGTAACAATCAAAAATGCATGACCAATTGATAAGATTGTTTGGGGCACTGCAGGGACACATCCTGATATTTGTCCAAATTTAGAAGGGGAAAGATCAAAGAATTACAGCGGTTATTCTTTGATGTCGTAACTTGAGCATAAAATCTGCCATTCTAACTATGAATATGGAAGAAGCGCTACTGCAGGCTTCTGACGCATTCCTGGCCCTTTGGAGTATTCCGGCGCACTCCGGCGGCAGGAAGAGGGGGGGGGGCATTTTATAATTTGGCTGCGTCGCTGACCCCGATTTACAAGTCTAACTCTCGTGAGAAACCTGGTGTTGAATCTTAGGAATCTGGAGCAAGCTCGTCCAGCCGCCATGGTAAATGGTATTTCTATGGTATTTCCTCGTTTACAAGAGTCGAATCGACAGCTCGCAACGCAAAGGAAACGCCGCGCCCATCGCTTCGCGCGGCGGAGCGGCAAATTACGATCCTCATGCCCGTTTCCCCTCTTTACAGGAGTTGAAGGTGGGTTCTACAACTTTGGTTGGTATCATTTTGTGGCTCCACAAGACTTCACAGTTCTTTACTTGATGGCTCGACCTACAAATGCGCCTCCCCCGTCACCGAACTGCGCCCTAATTTTCTCGTGAATCATAAGCATATGCAGAAGGAAGACATAAACCCCTTCAGGAACGTGCCAGAAGCCTAGCGCTGTTTTTATTTCTATAGATAGAATGACAGATGCTATGGCGAAGCTATAACATAAAGACATGCAAATCAGCTAATGGAACCGCTTTTCATCAAACGACCCTCTCTCACAAACGTCATTCTGACATTTTCTTTGCCTTCTTCGTATCTATCTAGGGACGACGGCCCAGCAATTCCACCTTGTCCCAAGACATTGCTCAGATTGACACAGAAACTGAATCGGCCTCAGTTGATCGACAGGTGCGATAACTGAACTGTGCACTCGCACCTGCACGCAAACGTTGAGAAATCTCGTCGCAGATGCGAGCAGATGGGGGTTGAACGCGCACAAAAGAGAATCGACGCAACACAATCAGATAGCTTTTTAAGGGGACACATAGAGCGATTGCACCACATCGGTGAAAATCAGCTGACATGATGACTGACCGCTAGAAAGGGTGATGATGGCCTATGGTGTTCGTGGCACTTTGCTGGTCATTCGTCACTCGCACTCGGGGCACGCTTCTCCTTTTGGAAATTTTTTTTGTGAAAATACGACCCCCCCCCAGATGGTTCCTTATTCTGTATGGTTACATGGTACCTGTTGGATGATCGTTCACTGGAAAGGTTCAGAGGCATTTTCTAGTTGCATCTTCTCCCAGCGCATTTGGAGGGAGGAGAACAAGGAAGAAAGAGAGAAAGAAGAAAACGAAAAAGGAAGGAGAGGAACGTCCTTGCCGTTTTGAAAAGTATCCTGATACGGATGGGGCCTGCCTGACGAATAGGGGGTATGGTTATTGTGCAATTTCAGTCAGCCATTCACTCGCACTCACGGCACTTCCTCCGTTGAGGGGGAAGGGAATTTCTACAGTAAGACCCCCTTCTCCACAGTCTTTCTATGGTACAACACCAAAACTTTGGTATCTGTTACGATGGTACGACCCATTTAAAAACTTATAAAGTCAAGGACTTCCCATCCCTCCCCCTTCGGCAAAGTTCCCCTTTGAACGGCTTGATAGACGCCCCCCACCTACTACGCCACTTGCCATCTTCCTAAATTCTCCCATTTCTTACTTCTTTTCCCGAGCTTTTTTCCACCTTTTTTTCTAAGAGTTTGCCGTTGAGAGACAGGGTGGGAGGGAGTGGGTGGGGAGGAAGTGGTATGACAGCGTAGTTTAAGCAGAAAACTGAGAAAAACCAAGGGCTGTGCCCCCCCCCTCCTCATAGTTCGCCCTTTGGTACGACCTGATACAACTTCCCAATCCCCTCCTGCTTACCATCTTCAGATTACTTCCCATTTTCCTACTACTTTTCCGGAGTTTTATTCAAAAAACTGCTACACCTTTTCCCCCGAGTGCCATCGACCGGAGGGAGCAGGGATGGTAACACTGCAAAAACTAAATCAAGGACCGAAAACAACTTTTTCGACGGCAAGTACGCCTCCCTTCCCCCCCCCTCCAGCGACTAAATACGATCTCTCTCGTCGGGATCCCCGACGAACAACGTGCCCTGCTCGCATTCCATCTTTCTCTGTTTCGTTCTCTCAACTGCACACATCACTTTAATCACCCTTAAT
Organism: Cooperia oncophora; assembly: GCA_036418165.1. Taxonomy (NCBI): domain Eukaryota; kingdom Metazoa; phylum Nematoda; class Chromadorea; order Rhabditida; family Trichostrongylidae; genus Cooperia; species Cooperia oncophora. The sequence continues at coordinate 4,796 of MU917699.1, read as the reverse complement.
TATGCCAGCAACGCTTCCCCACCCAATGTGCGCCATTTTAAAGCCGTTGAAAAAGAAGACGTTCATTTCGAAGTGGAACGAACAATTGTTCAATTCTTACACGTCACACTTCATTCTATCGTGATTTGCTCCAATTTGAGAGAAAAACTCGAGAAATTTCCAAACAGAGACTAGAAACTGGATTCATGACTAAGGGGGCAGGGGGATGGTGGATTACTCCAGAATCACGTAGAGCAATTCAAAACGAAGCAAACAGTGGCCTTCACCTGTCGATAGCGCTGTTTATACAGCTTTGATCGCATTCCCTCGTTTATATTCAATGTTCGCCATTGAAACACATACACCACACATAGTTCCATTGCCAGACTCACGTCTACATTTCCTGTCACATATCGATCAAACCTTCTCCCCCCCCAAGTCTCAAAGTATAAAGTTCGGAAAAATGGAAAGCAATAGCAAGAAAACACTCGAAAACGACGCCTACTGAACGAACTCGAAAAAAAAAATTCGCGAAATAATGGTGCCAGCAAAATAATGGTGGCAGAATACAAAAGACGAGTGAAGTATCAACGGGTTGACACCACCAGCGCCTTCCCCCCGATACCCCCTCACGTCAGGCCACACCCCAGCTAGACAGCTACGACTGGCTCCACCCACCCTGCACTTTTGCGAGTGACTGGGGTGGACCGCTTCTGAACGGGAGATTGCTTGCCCTAGGCGAACTCATTAGATGGATGTAAGGCTAGAGGCAACTAGAGGACAACAAGGAATGTGAAACAAAGAGGAGAAGCTCCTCCCCATCGGGTCCGCCGTCGTTGCCGTCACTGCCGCCACCACTCTATACCCGCCCATCTCATCATTTTCAGCGTTCGCCGAACCGAACCGCCGAACATGGACATAATTGAATCGATAATTAAACTACTCAACCAAAACTACTATTAAAGAACAAAGAAAGGGCCAGATCGGCGACGGGGGGAGGGAGGAGGGGGAGCATTCTGCGCTTTCGCTCTTTCACTAGCCGGTTTACAAACTCCTTACAAGTCATACTCAGGTGAAACCTGTCAACTCTTGTAAGCTCGTCCAATAGCTCTCTAGATGGCTCGCCAAGTCCATGGAAAACAGCAAAACGGCAAAATACCCCCCGCCCCCCCGTCGCCAAACTGCGCTCCATTCTAGGAAAGGACGCCACCCTAATTACTTACCGCCCTTCTTTTCCAACAGATCATCGGCCAAAAACCATGCCAAAGTCCTCGAACGTGCTGATGGCGGATGAACTGCATGAGACATATTGCTGACTTTTCCGTTCAAAGGACCACCGTAGAATCTGAAAAATTCGTGAAATAAGCACAACTCGAGAGATTTTCAAAATAAAAATCCGTTCCATAAAAAATAAAACAGGTTTATCAGGTCATCATCTGCACTTGCTGACTCGCAAATTTAGCGCAGGAAATCTGTCATACAAAGTGCTCGTGGGTGGTTTTGCATTGTACGTAGCTATGATTCACTCGAAATCACGTTCGATACCGAATTATAAATCCAAGAAGACGGCACACCTAGTACCCAAACTGCGCGGTAAAACTGGGGCTGCCCATGAGCAGCGACTGCACACAACACCAGCCCCCCCCCCCCCCCCCCCCCCCCCCCCTCTCAATCTCACCTAAAGGAGTGGTCCTGGCTTGGTGGAACACTGGAGTTAGCGTCCCTCTCGCTTTCTGACCCATGCGGAGATTCTTTCTCCTCTTGGCTTACAATATGCTCAATTGTGTGCATTAACGTAGACGACTCATTTAATTTCACGCACAATTTTCGCGGATACTGTATACAGCTTGTTTCCCTGTCTTTGGCTTTTCCGTTCAGAGCACCACCGTAGAATCAGCATAAAATAAGCACAAAACAAAAAACTGTTTAATTTTAAAAAGTGTTCGTTTTCATAAAAAAGAACACATCAGGTTCTTATCAGGTCATCATCTGCACTTGCCGATTCGCAAATTTAGCGCGGGAAATCTCATAAAAAGTGCTACGTGGGTGCGCGTAGGGCGATCGTAATGCGTAGCTATGACTCAGTCAAAATCGTGCTCCATACCAAATTATAAATTCAGAAAAACGGGCGGTATACAGTAACCCAAACTGCGCGTAAAGCTGAGTACGGGAGCAGCAGGTGCACACAACGCCGCTCAATGCCCCTAGAAAGTGAAATTAGCGTCGCTCTCGCTTCCTGGCCCCGCCAGGAGCTTCTTTCTCCTCACGGCTGGCGGTATGCTCAATTGTGTGCATTCACGAACAACACATTTAATTTCACGCGCAATTTTGCAGGCACTGTATACCGTCTGTTTCCCTGAACTTATGATCTTGTGCGCTGAATATAGGGCTTTTGTGCTTTCGTCACAATTTCAATGATTCGATTAGGGGAATCATTGGCGATACTCTTCCAATGGCGATCGCCACACAATCGACCGAAGGTCTTGCTGATCGAGCGCGACCAGCAGCGAGCTAATTGTATGATAGCATGCCGATTCGATGGGCAGATTGCAAAAGCATTGGCTGACTAAGGCTATGATGACTACCCCGACCAGCTAGAGAGACAGAGAGCGAGCTTTGTCGCCGACATCACCACACCATAACGTTGGAAAACACACAAGAAAACACATGAATATGAACACAAATCAAAACGCGCTTCTCGTTTTTCGCTCCATTTTCCAGCCAAACAGGGAATACCACGAGAAAACGAAAACAACTAGCCCATTAGATGTTAAGACCAGATAAAGGTTCTAGGCGCCATTCTAAAAAACAATGCCTCGCGCTCTTAAGTACAGCCAACACACTTTCTACTGGTACACAATTGCTTAATTTGAGGTGTGACAAGACAATCTGGTGGGCGTGGCGAGTGCACACGAGAGGGACGAGTTGTCCCGCCTTGTCATTTGAAAGTGAATTTCGAAGGAACGACGTTTCCTATGAATTCCCCCGCTTCAAAAGCTGATGCTCACCGAAGATTTGTCGCGTCATCTAGCGCGACGTTTCGTGTGCCGCGCGCGGCGAAGACGCGACGAACTGCGATTGTCCTGTCCCTCTCCCCATTACCCACCTCATCATTAACTCTTACTTTTCTGTGAATGCATTACAATGAGCGTATTATGGCTTTTTCCAGACAGCCCGAAAAATGCCCTCTAGAACAGCAGTACTCTATTCACAAAGATAGGATGCTCTTCATTAAGCCGACGAACTCATTTGAAAAAAGTACAATATAAAGTACACTATAGCCAGAGAAGAAGCCACTATTCCAGGAAAAACGTCATGAAACGATGCGTTAAAGGTCTTCATCAAAGGTTAAACAATCTAGCACAAAGTTACTTTTCGCTTGCACTAACCACATAGGGCCATGACAGAATTGCGACTACTGAATTTCAGAATTGCAAATTGATATGAACAGAAGGGAAAAGACACGTAGTAGTTCATAGTTCATTGGTTAATTTCTCCATCCGATATGGTGGAACCAAAATTGCATCAAAAAGACACGACGTAATAGGCGCATACCTGTTCATCTGACAAAAAGCAACCCAGCACCTGAGAATTTATCCCTTTGCCTCCGTTCCTTTTACTGAACTTTCTCACCCGGGTGGTCTGACTATGGTTCCGTGGACTTAAAGGCATATTTCGCGATAGAAAGACGTGAGTATTGGGTTGAATGATGAACTTTACTTGGCTAGATAGGAGTACAGCCATTGTGAGAAGACAAGCAAATCCCTGACAGCACCGATATCAGCCAGAAAGAGATTCTCTTTGAAAAGTACGAGTTCGCATGCGTTGCTCGGACGACTTCCCAGGGGGTGTACCAGCTTTGGCTGCTGAGGCAAATGCGGCAGGGGAGATCACGGACTTGCTCCATATCCGGAATGAATTTTTGACCGGCAAGCCAACAACAATCAAATGGAAAACGAGTTGGCGCCCTGCCAAATCCAGCCCCTCCCGCCGCCCCTAACACGCCCCACATTGGCAACGAACAAGATTGTAAGACTCGGGTCCAGCATTCCGCGCCGTACGTTTGACCTTGCCTCCAATCAATATGCATCTACAATTAGAATAAAATCGTATCGCTAGGAAGAACGAAACTAGCTCCAAGCAAGGTGCAACGTGAGCGCCTCTGCGGGAGCGCCCATCCCATTTCTGTGGAATGGGACGTGCATACCTTTCTTCTCAAAAATATCTCATTCGAATTTGAGCAATACTTTGACCAATGCTTCACCCTTCGGTTGTTGTGAATTTCATTAACGCGGTTCCGTATCAACGCCAGTGCTACTGACCACGTCCGCTGACGGTACCGCTGCCGCCTCTTCGGCACTAACACTTCGATGCTTTTCACGAGCCGTTTTGTTCGCGTTCGTTGGAGTCTGAACTCCACGAGGTTTATGTAGAAGAGAAATCGGTGAGTTAACGGGTTTGAGAAGACCTGGAAATTTTCAACGAATAAGAATAAGACACTTTTCTGAAGTCTACAAGAAACATCGACATCAACAGGAATACGATTCGGCGGAAATTCTCAAAATTGGAGGTAACTAAGGTGCAGAAGAAACGCGCGCTATATTAGCACCAATCACAGATCTCTATTGCCTATAAATCTGCTCCAGAGGGAAAAACGTGACTAACAAAGTGCAGCACTTTTATGTCATTCAAAGCCATTTGAAAAGCGTTTATGACGAACAAGACTAATCGAATAATCGAAATTATAATCAAGGCAGGTCTTGCCACTGGTCCAGCGACCAGATACCCATCCCACCGTCCAGCTAAGATCCCCAACA
>MU917695.1:0-11246 GCA_036418165.1 Cooperia oncophora | reverse complement strand
CAAGCGGCGCTGTTCTACGGCCAACAACCGCATTTCAGCCAAGCTGCTACGGACTCCCGTCGTGGAAGTCATGGAACAACAAGGTGGGTTATAAAGCCTTGAAGGGATCTGATCTCACAGACGTCCTCATAGGTGGGTAGGACGGTTGATGCAGAAGGGCGGTTCAGATTGTCACGCCAACCGTGGACGTGGTGATGATGGTGGTCGGTTGTGGCGGATGATGCGTAAACACGATGAAAATAGAAATGGATAATCAGTGAAATATAAAATGATATAAGGAGTTAGCAAGAGGATGATACAAATGAATCGATTGATTCCTACGGTATGATCCTCATTTACAGTTCGAGTTCGGCGGGCAGCCATACTGGCACGCCGTCTCCGCATCATGGCCCGCAACCGCCGCTGCCATCGCCGGCCCAAGCATATCACTTGTTTCGATTTGGCAACTGGTAAGGTCACTCCTATTACTATCTTTGTCACTTTCTCTGTTGGGAATCCCTCATTTGTTGTGGTCTTGTTACAGGGTTAGGTGCCCATCACTCAGAGGGGGCAAAGTTACAGCATGGGATTTGTGCGTTTTTACACTCATCTGAACATTTTAGTTAAAATCGTTCTGTAGTCACGACTAATACATAAACAAATGAAAGATGAGACTAGTTCAAACGACCAAAACCAGTCAATACAGTTTTGTTCGCTGCAGCTGCTGGGGCGTGTCATAGGCTGCTTTTGGCGCGACGCCAGCCCGTTCTCCACCAATCGTAAAAGCTGGCAAGCAACCACAGTTGGTGGAAACAGCCTGGCGCCGCGCCAAACCCACCCCCATGACACGCCGCAGGATCCGCAGCGAACAAGACCGTACCTACTTGTCGTACAGTACTAACTGTTGTGTCCTTTTCAATTCTCTACAATAATCGATATCATTAGCTACTTTAGCATGTTACCGCAAACGTTTGACTTCCCAACGGCTTCCACGGCTACGACAGCCTCGATAGAAGAGGATTCGGAGAAGGTTTGCGCAGTATGTGGCGATCGAGCAGTCTGTTTTCACTACGGCGCTCGGACTTGTGAAGGATGCAAAGGATTCTTCAAGGTACTGCTGGAGTACTGTAGGGTCTAAGTATGCCTATGAGTACTTGTAGAGGTCTGAAAAGCTGGAAGTGATTGCAGCGTTGGAAATTCGAGAACAGTGTCCGCGGGTCACTGCTTATAGCGCGAGCCACGACCACCTCAAACTCTTTCGGGACCTACGGCAAAAGGGCTCATCTTCCATGGGGCAATATACAAGGGCGTGTGGGTATTCGGCTGAACGGGGCGTCGTATTCGCTATAGAATGGGTTCGCTTTCGGAGCAGTTCGGCTTGGTGGGGACATTTTGTTAGTTCGATCACCGCCACTATTCTTGTGGAATCCTGTAAATACCCGTTAAGTTATGCAATAGCAAGGCCGTTTCAGTTACACTTGACAAGAGTGTACAGGTCTCACCATGGTGTGCTAGGAATTTGACAGGAACTAGCAGAGAGAAACTGAGGAAACTTCAAAATGCTCCTCGCAAGCCAACCAGAGCAACTTCTTGATTGCTGAATTGCCCGTTCCACGCGCGTCATATACACCCCTTGTCGGCGACGCCGCAAAAACGTAACGGGCTTCTGATTGGATGGAGGATTAACACTCCGCCCGGCCTTCTGGTGACAAGCTGAACTTTTAGGGGGGTTGGGGGGGGGTGGGGTTTCTGGCTGCGAACGGCAGCAGGAGCGCCCCAGAGGAAATGAAGCACTACGGCTGCCAACACATACGAAAGGTCAAAAAGCAGGTCCCGTGAACAGGAAGTGGTTTATATTTTTGGAGCAGAGGACAGCCGTCGGATCGATGAAAGAACGCCTCTCATTACTGCCTCAAGAAAGTTGATTCAATGTGGAAAGGGTCGAGTGTCACAGAAAACACCACAAAAACGTGGGTTCCTGACAGCGCTCTCGGATCACGGCATGTGGTATTCTCACTGCTTCACCTCTGCTGAAGTGAACAGGGCCAAGTATTTTGACTTGAAAAAAAGTACCACACCCAAGAGTGCCAAAATCGTTCTTGGTGATGATAGCTTCTTCCCAGGCAGGGCACATCGTTGTTGGGGGAATCCCCAAACGGAGATCGTAATTTGGCGTCAGGAGAGAGGGTGGCTGTATTTGGCTTGGAAAAATCTGTATTTTGATCGTATGATTTCTCCGCTTCACGACGTTGGACCCCCCCCCTCGACGGCTCCATTCGATTACGAGGAAGAGAGGCCCGGAGGCAGGCGGGGGGAGCGTCGTACGACTCGACTAAAATCCCCGACCAATTATGTGCCCTGCTTCCCAGACTAGTGTTCGCCAATGAGAAGATCGAACTTGACAGCTAGCCTTGCCTCTTATTACCCAGCGCTGTTAGGCTTGGTGGGAACACTCCGCTGGGTTCCTCCAGTCATCACTTTGTGCGACGACCTCCTTACTAACTGTAAAAAACTTGCTATGGCACCACCTCGTTCGTTTACTGGATTCCACAGTTTCATCGAGGTGAGTCGTGTAAATCAGCGAGAAATGGTAAGAGAATAGCAAATTGCCCCAACAGCGCCTAATTACCCTGTAATGACACAACCAACGCCCTTCTCTTGTTATTGAGCAGTCAATGAGAAGGTCTATTCAGCGGGCCAAATGTTCAAAGGAAACCATCTGGAACAGCCTAAACATGTGTGATATATTTCCTTGTAGGCCATTATTAGCAGCGCATGAAAGAGGAATCCACAGAGAAACATATTTCAGTCGCTTTGGGGAGGTGTGTGCTGGGCTAGCGATTTTCCTCAACAGTATAACCTGCCCGGATTCACGGTTAGAGAACGGGCGGTGTAGTTGCTATGTAGCACCAGCCAGCTGGTCATGACTGTCCTTCATTTCCAAAATTGCTGAGTAACCTAAGGAACTTGGCGCTAATAATTTTGGGGTGGCCACACCCGTAAGCTCTTGTCAGGATAGCAAATCCTGTAAACTGTAGAGATGTGAATACAGCAAACTTGTCAACATCCTGTAAGCCTTGTTCTCACCTGTCAAGCACCTTGTAATTTCCTGTAAGATTTGTCGAAATGACTGAAAGAACATTTAAAAAAGGGCGATGGTGGTCCCAATGTTTAGCCAGGAGCTTTACAAAATCCTAGGTAATGAGTTATTTTTGCAGAGAACTGTCCAAAAAGCGTCCAAATACGCGTGTGCCGGCAATCGAAACTGTCCGATCGAGAAACGGTATCGATCCCGATGTCAAGCGTGTCGGTTTCAGAAGTGCCTCAGTGTCGGAATGGTGAAAGAAAGTAGGTTTTTTTGTTGTAGTCGAATGGTGCAAAAGATTAGAAAAAAAATCAGAGATTAATATTGAAGGAGGTAAAATAAGAAAAAATTGGTAGAAGAGAGAAAGGCTTGAAAACCTAGAGAAGACACGGTCAAGTGAACGACTTGGATGACCCAAATGAATCTCTCTGCTCTCCTTATCCCGGAACTGGAGAGGGCGTGGCTACGTATGGAATGGGATGCGTCTCTCGTGGGTTATTTCCATTTGAAACGATTGTTTTCCTGCCTTGCAGTGAACGAGTACATGATTACAACTAATCCAAAACGAAAAAATCCCATCAAAATAACAAGCGCTGTCACGTCCAAATGAAGTACGCAGCCACGCCCTACCCTTCCGGCATATGGAATGTACTTGATGACTTCGCAGTGACGAAAAGATATCTGAAAAATGACTCGAGGCCATATTTCCACAATTTTGTCGATTTTTCTCTCAATCTCTGAATATTTGATTTGTTTTGATAAGTACTGGTTTTATCACGTTTCGCGACCCCAAAGTTGTTTGGGGGCGCTGCTGAGCTGGGCGGAGCGGGGGGGGAGGCCATTTCTGATTCATCGCCTAGTTTCCTTTGCTGGTTCCTGTATAATTGCAACGTTCATCGCATGGTGAGACCTGGTCAAGAACCATCCGCCGCTCACCACGCCGATAACGAACTCTGTGCACACAATATTTGACAAGAGTTTACGGTTATCCACTTATACGAGGCATCGATGGGAACCAACGAAATACCCCCACCAAGCCTCACAGAGAATCACGGATAAAACTTTTGAGCTCATTCAGGGCTCAAACCTATTGCTTTCTACATACTCGTTCCGGGAACTTTGGTTACCATGGCCTACAACTCAGACAATCGATTCGTCCTTAACGGAAGGGGAAGGGATTGAGGCCCGGAAAAAATACGACCCCGTTTGTTTATTGTTCCCCAATCCCCGAAAGGAGCATTGAGATCAGCGTCTCAAGCAGCTTACTTCATATGTATCCAATCCTGGAAGGCCGTGACGAGCAGTTGACGTTTTCTCGTAAGCTGCCTTGACGGATCGTGAGATAATCTTGAGCATTTGTTTTCTATTTCAAGACTTTGCTCATTAAAAAATAATTTCGAGGAGTGACCATTTGTGAGGGGATCTACATCATCAGACGTGCTTTCTGACGATGATCCCCAAACTGTATCCGAAAAAAGACCGTTCCTCGAGCGAAATTTTTGAAGTCGGTAAGCGACAACAGCTTGCTTACGAACGGCTGATCACGCGTTCATAGACAACAGTTTTACACTGCGAAGAAAGAAAAAAGACGAGAACTAAGCTGCGCCACCGCGCCAAATGCAATCTCTTTATGGGAGGCCCCATCATCTACACAGCTACCCTCTGACCCACCCGAAAAATCAACTCCTTCTATGCCATTGTGACACCTTCGAAAACTTCAGTGTGCCTCCCAAAAACACATATTCTCTTCACTGAGGAAAGAGTGAGCTCGGCGTATCTCTTGCATCGATTAGTCTGGTACGCCGCTGCATTAGTGCTCCTACGCAAGAGACGGTGGAAAAAAAGGTGTCAATTGTGATTTCAGGCTGCGTTCATCCGATGCAAGCAGGTGCCTGTTAGGTTTTGAAAGACAATATGTTTGAGACGTATAATTTAGTTCATTTACGTACTTACGAGTCATTCTAATTAGTTTTACTTGACTTATTTTTATCTTATTCTTTGCCTAATTCTTGCTATATTGCTAATAAATTTTTTATTATTTTGCAGTCCTATTTACATACGGGTCTTCTGCAGCTTTCCGTCCGTTCCATCAAACTTAGCAATGGACTTACCCATTAGGTACTGTTTGAATGCCTAGCGAGCTACTTTTTTGCGACTACTCCCAGCGCCCCCGCGGCCAAGTACGAACCCATTTTTGGGGATTTTGCATGAAAGAGGGCTGTTAAACGTAGCAGTTCAATCTGTAAAGAATACACTCATAATAATTTTCATTTTTTTAAACATCTTGACTTCCATAGCTCCACTCCCACTATCAACTGAAATGTCGAGCATTGCGGCTCCTGAGTGACCGCTTGAATTACGACCCCTCCCCTCCCAGCGACCAAAGTACGAGGCCCCCCCCCTCTTATGGGTTTCGCACTGTACCCTGTTCGTGAGTAATTTTTGTTACGAGAAGCCCATCTTTTAATAATGTAACAACGATTGTTTGATTGATTAATTTCAAAATAATTTTGAATTAACACCACTTCTATTTCCAGTCGTTCGACACGGCTTCAGTTGTCGGCCGGCGAGGCGGGCTGCATCCGAAAACGAAGAGTCATCGTGGTGACGAACAGCCCAGCCCTCCACTACCTCTTCTGGCGCTCATCGTTCGAGCTCATGATGCTTACAAGACAACTCCAACGCCTGTCAGATATGTAAGGGCACTCATTCTGGTTACCACACTTCAATAATATCTACCGTTTGTCATCACTGAAAGCATTCGTCGCTCTTTGAAGTCAAGAAATTAGTTGCGGTGCACTTACTAAGTACTCTCGGAGATTCAGTAAGACAATAGGATAAGTAATCTCTCAGAAATGGCGTTCTTACTTCTTAATCCTTGCCATTTCCGAGGTAATTCCTCTGTGAATGACACACACGCCATCAGTTATTTACGGTAGGGTTAATATAAGTTTTTCTACGAAAATGTTCCTTGAGAATGTGGTAAGACGGTAGGATATAATTGTGAACAAAGCCGGGGGGCGGACGTCATGAGAGACAGTGGAAAGCGGTGGAGCGGCCGGGGGGGTGTTTTCTAAATATTACTTTAACGTAACCTTGCTGGTCTCTCCGCTATGGGAGACGAGAGCCATTCATCCTTAATTAGGGTGCGCTTCTACTCCTAAAAACGTACAGAAGCGGCCGTAGCACCAGGGGAGGGGGCAAATGCGGTTGGTTCTCCGCTGATAAGTCCTTTACTTACTGAATTGTTCCCACCTGGTAAGTCGCAATTTCAGTGACCATTTCTATGGCTCCAAACCACAGCCACCTCATCTTCATCCTGTCCAGTTTCCACCATTTGTTAGAGCGGGTAAGAGCTGGTGGAAAACGACTGCTACGAACAATGTGATACAGTCCTGTAGCTTGCCGAAAAAAAGGCTACCTTGCGCTTAACCCATTTCCACTTGACACCACCCATCATCAGCAGCGAACAACACTTATTTGTCCAGACTCGAGGCTATTAGCTCGGATAAATGATTTTGAAACTACGACGAGTTGAAGGCATATTCCACGCTGATCATATAAGTGGAACTGGGCAAGTCATTGTGCCCTTCTCAGTGATGCGATTCCCCTTTCGCCTACTTGGAGTATGGGCGCAGCAATGAGCAAAGCACTGTGGTCTGTCGAATTTCGCCCACACGTTCAGCTCGAAGTGTGCCTTCAGCCACCCCAGCAGTCAGCAATCGATTGCCCGAACCTAGTCGATGAACAGTTCCATTTTCAGGCCACTATGACGTCCGAACACGTGGTGAACCTTCTTGAAAAGGAATATCACGCCATCCAGCTATTCGTCTCCAGTATGCCACACATCGACGAACTTGCTGAAACTGACATTCCAAAGCTGCTTTCACGAACTGTGTTCGCTATAATGGCTGTTAGGCATTGTTATCGGTATGTACTCCAGCTACCACATGGTAGCGTTAGTCTGACTTCAAAAACGTAAAGATGCATTCAGCGAAAAGTGGGTGAAATACGAAATGGGAGAAGATTCACTTTCACTACGCCTTCCCAACTGTGCGTCCCTGCTCCTCATAGTATGAGAAAGAGGAGCACTCTAATAAGGAAAGCGCAGTGTAGTCTCCGCCCATTTCTTCGCTCATCTGATCTTTGCGGAATATGTCGTTAGGTCTTTGTCGTACAAACCTAAATCATCGGAATCATGTATAGTGTTTCGTTAATATTGACAAAGCCTATTTCAGTATGTCTGAGGCAGAAGTGGTGTTCGAATGTGGTTCACGCATACCGTTGCCCAGCTTACCATCTCCGTTCGTCGCCTTCTTCCGACGAGTGGCTGAGAAAGCGCCAGGTTTCAAGACCGTCGTCGACTGGGAGCCACAGTCCTACTGTGCTCTGCAAGCGATGCAGTTCTTCTCCGGCAACACAGGTAATCTTTGGGTTCAACTCTTGTGAAAAAAGATCTACTGGCAATGGGTGATAAGGAGCGGGAGAACCGTAATTTGCTACGCTGTCGTGCGTGGCGCATGGCGCAGCGGTGCGATGGGCTATTGTGAAACTCTCGAGAATTCGAGCAGAGGCTAGATTCAGTGCTGTATGATGAACCATTTCTGTCCCTTCAACATTCAGGCGGGCGCGAACTCGCCTTTCTCGTGCGCGACGTCGCATCCACGCCCAGCGCGGCGTATTACAATTCTCTAGTTACATTCACTGGAGGAAATGGTCCCGAAAACAGCTATTGTCTCTCCGGTGCCGTAACTACTAATCGCAAAACCACCAATGAGAAATGACCAATGGTGTCATGGACCCCGCCCACACGTACAGCGTATTGGCTGCCGATTACGGGGTGAACGAAGGAATAGCTTACGACCCCGAGCGCTTGTGTTTTTCTCCCCGGTCCTTTACGGTGAAGAGGAGGGGCTATTGAAATAAAGCGCCACGATTGGGTGTCTCCGCCCCTTTCTCCGCCCAACCGGTTATCATCCAATGTGTCATTAGATTCTTGCCATTCGATAAAATTCTGGGGACACTTCTACTGAATGTTAGAGATAGATTAGTAGAATAAAATGCAGGTTCAGGGGCGGTAGTGGGTGGCCTCGAAGAGGGATGAGAAGAGAGAGAAAGAGAAAAGAATGGATCTGGATCTGTTCATCTCTGGTTTTACCTCAAACTTTCCGCGTGGTTCTGACGCTTGTAGCCAGATCGAAGGCAACGGTTGCAAAAGCGAACGGAACATGTGACGAACCACTTTGTGGGCTTTCACATGATGCGGCGAATTGGTACCACTTATCGCCAGCTGAAGGGTGGAAGCTGGAATAGTCGTAGAGGCAATAGGCCATATGGACGAGAGAGCCCAGACAGCAGCAGAAAATTGACGTGATTAGGAGATTGAGTCCGAGTTGTCCGTAGATCGCTGGGACAAGCTTTTTTCAGATAATAACCTCCTGGACCTGCATAGCAAGGCTGCCGCGGATCATGTGCAGAAGTAAGGTGTGCAAGTCGCTCTTGAAGGATCACTTGCTAGCTACGCACAATACCAACAAATTGGCCAGAATCGTGAGCCAGGTGATATCGATCGCATAAGACCGATGCACGCCCATTTGTATACAAAATTTTGTGATTCAGGGTCTTATTGCATTCTTTTCTTTCTCTCCTGATGATTCAAGTAGTGTTAAGGCGCTGCAATGATTGAATGCTGTCTCGTTCATCATATAAGTCTACCTCCACATCTCATACGCACCACTGAGGTGAATATTTCTTGCTACCGTAAGCCAAATTACGGTGGTTTCTATTTTGTTTCCATCAAGAAGAAATGAGCAAAGAACTGTATCACATTCTTGAGGAAATGTTAGAGATTGCCATCCGCTTATAGGTTTCTAGGAAGACGTGACGTAGCAGACACTAACAGACGCGTGCGGTCGCGTCACGGCACTGAAATTAAGTGGCGCGCATCCAGTGCAACTGCTTTCAACTGCTGCTTGCACAAGTTGTTATCCGTTGTTACAAACAAAGTCTTATAACAATACGAACTAACGTTCGGTAGGACACAAAAAGGCCAGCTCAGGAGGCGTGACGCGACCGCGCGCGTTTCTGTCTTACCAAACCCCTGAAACTCGGCCGAAAAATCGATTCTGATCGATTTCAGGTCCCGAGGACACCGCTCCGGAGCGCTGACACAGTCCAACCACAACAGCCATTGCTTCATCAGAGCACATCACATTTTGCGCCTCTTACACACGCCTATTGATGGTGTCACTACCTGTCAACCGTAACTGCGAATCGATAATTGTAACAAATCAATATGATGACATATCGATCGTGACCACAACTCTAGCGGCTACAGACCAATATTGACAAACATCAAAGCCAGTTACTTCCTAGATATATACGTAATAATTCTTTTCTAGTTATATTTCTAGATAAGACGTCAAATGCTGATTACGGTAGCCAGTAGTACTGTGCTACTGCTGAGCTAGGAGTGTGGCTATGCCTTCTGAAAGGTAACCTAATGCTGAGTGAAACCGTAGGGTCAATAACCACAGGCTATTGAATCAGCTTTCCCCGAACGCTGGAACCATATGGCTGCCTCATCTCATTACTTGTGACGATCGCCACGCGACCGCGCCGCTTTCGATGAAATTCGGCTGCGTTTATACTTCACGACTAGAGCGATTCAGCCGGGCGGTTTGAGAATCGCGCCACTACGACTAACCGCTCTGCACCGCAAGTTGTTGGACCACTGCTAACAATCGAACACATTTCTATTCTTTATGTAATCGAATTAGCAATTCCAGAGGTCCAAACGTTAGCCGTGGAGCACGTTTGTTGCAGCTGCGCGTTCACAGTTAGGATTAGCGCGACTGAATTGCTCCAAACGCGAACTATGAACGCGTCACTTCCCAGTAGTCACTCAGCAGGTATTGACGTTTACGTGGTTTCATATAAGCATACCTCTCCGTTCGAGCGCCTGGCAATCTCTTCACGTGTAGTACTGCCCAAATATGGTAGAATCCAATCTGGCACATACAGCTGCGCGCGGTCACGACGCGCCGTATTGATTGTCCTGTCGTGACCGCGCGCTACTTTGCAAGCGTGCGTGCTCAGGACGTGACTACCAGCAGAGTGTAAATATTATTTTAGCTAAGGTGTGAGACGGAGGTGCGCTCGCCCACAATTTTTCTATGAAATAGTTATAAGTAACAATTTATTTTTATTACTCTTAGTAATCACTTCTTCAAATCTTCATGTATGCACTTTAATCATTTTCATATCATTGCACATAAGCATATCGACCAAATTCCGTGCCATCGATGCTGCAATTTATAGCTGTGAAGCATTCTTTCTGGGCTTATTTTTGAAGCTTTAATGTAATTGTGCAGCTTAGGTGAAATACTTTCAATCGATTGTGCGGTATTAAAGTGTTCACTAAGTAGAAGCCCATAGTATGAGCTTACAAGCGGATCTCTCCGTATGAAGCCATCTTTTCAAAGTGGCTTGTTGCTGTTTATTTCCATTGCATCGAGAGTCGAGAATTGGCAGCAGTTTGGCTCAGAGGGGCGTTCTGCTGGTTCCCATCGATCACTGCCGATACCTCCTGCGAAATACCTGTGAGTTCCTGTGCAATCGCCCGTGCTTCATTTACACTTAACAAATTTTTACTGCACTCGCCAAGGTGGGTGGCAGGAACTACAAAAGAAACTAAAAAAGATGTCCCATCCAAGTCGTACAGTGACGAGGAGTGTTACGTCGTGGGGCTGACGAGACTTCATTTTATCGCAGCTTTTTCGGTGTTACCAGGGGTGGTAACTGGTTACCGGGGAGCGGGGTTGTATGGCTCCAAGTTGTCGAGAGGGAGAGAAGTTTTTCCGAGCCGCGGAAAAATATTTCCAATTTTGGAATCCTCCGTTTCAAAAGCCTCATCCTCTTTTTCCCTCCCCACCCTCTTTCCACATTCGACTACAGTTCATCTTGGAAAAAATTGAAAGAATCCAAAGGTCGTTACTGAGGAGGGAATCGGGGGAATCAAAGGTGAAACCACCGTTTAACCCATCCACATGCTCCAGACAGGGTATGTAGCGATAGAATTGTCCATATGCGCGCGCTAAAAACTGCGCGTTGGGTCCTAGGTGGGAGCTGCAAAGATCCACCTCTTTTTTATTACTCAGCGGAAAACGTGGACTACTGCCAA